>CAUYSK010023778.1:0-67398 GCA_963575035.1 Avahi laniger | reverse complement strand
TATTGATTAAACAGTAACAATATCGTTATTGATTTACAATAAGAGAAATGGTTTAATCTTAACCCGTCCAAGCGGTAGGCTTTTTTTTAAATGACCAAGGTATCCATTCATTGTCATATTCTTTTTTTTTTTTTTTTTTTTTGAGACAAAGTCTCACTCTGTTGCCCTGGCCAGAGTGAGTTCCCTGGCGTCAGTCTAGCTCACAGCAACCTCAAACTCCTGGGCTCAAGCGATCTTCCTGCCTCAGCCTCCCAAGTAGCTGGGACTACAGGCATGTGCCACCATGTCCGGCTAATTTTTTCTATATATTTTTAGTTGTTCGATTAATTTCTTTCTATTTTTAGTAGAGACGGGGTCTCGCTCTTGCTCAGGCTGGTCTGGAACTCCTGAGCTCAAACAATCCGCCCGCCTTGGCCTCCCAGAGAGCTAGGATTACAGGCGTGAGCCACCGCACCCAGCCTGTCATATTCTTAAAGATCAGAAAATGCCTGTCCCTTCCCTCTCCTTTGCCTGTTTACTACTTCCTCCTTTATACAAGTTTACAAGGCCTTCAACCAACAGGGATTCTAGTAAAGTTACACACACATACACACACACACACACACACACTCACGCAACTCCCTCCTTTCACATTATTAATGAATGGTACAGAAGGAAAACATTCTGTTCTTTTACTAAAAATACATACATTCAAGAAAAATGCATTGTTTTTTAGTTTGGTCAGTCATAAGGGAGAAACAGGTCAGCAAAAACAGAGAACATGGAACACTAAAGAAAAAAAAATCTTTTTTAATATGATGGATCTATTCCAGAAAATTTAAATTGGAGCTTTACTTTGATATACAAATCTTTTTACATACAATCTCAATAAACCAGTTTTATTCTAGATAATTAGAAATCTCATCAGATAAAAAAATCTGCCTATAATGCATATGGTGTTTGAATAAGATTTAGTCATTTACATTCTCAGAGACAAGACAGTCAATATTTTCTAAAAATGCTTCTTTTTACTAGACCAAAAATAGAGAAAATAAAAGGAAAAGGGATAAAAATATCTTCTGTCAGAAATAATGGTAAATATTAACTAAATGAAATTATCAGAATGCCATAATGAAATTGATAGAAATTGCCAAATTTCCCTAAATCAGGGTTTTACTAATTTACTATTCTACCAATTACTGTTACTCCAAATTCTTATCAACAGGGTATATTACATAACTTTTGAATTTTTGCCCATCTTGGCAATGTCATTCTATTTTAATTACTGAGGCTTTATCATATATGTTTTTATATCTAGTAAGATCTATCCCCTCTCATTGTTCTTTTGTCAAGCAAGTTTCTCTGGTGGTTTTTGGTTGTTTATTTTTACATATTAACTTCAAAATATTCTTACCTGTTTAGAAAACAGAACAATGCTATTTGTTAGGGAATCAAATTAAATTTACAAATTAATTGAAGAAGTGTTGGTATTTATCTTAATATTGTTTTGAGTCTTCCCATCTAAGAATTTGGTATGTCTTTACAAATAAAGACTTGTCTTTACAAGTCTTCTTTTGTGACCTGTTATAGTGTTTTAAAGTTGCCTTCATATTGACCTTGCACATTTCTTATTTAGTTAATTCCTAGGTATTTTATCTTTTTTTGTTATTAATGCCTTTTTTAAATCCATTATTTAGTAAATGACAAAAACTGGTTTTGGAAACCTTAGTGTAGTGTGTTCTAGAAAATAATTCCCCTCCCACTATAAATTCTACTATATGAGTAAATGTTTTCATTTTAAAATGTTAATAATAAATCAGTGGAAGAAAAAATAGGCATAATTCATATGTGTTAGATTTTTGTTGAAAACTGTGTAACTGCAATATGTTGGTTTATTTCCAAGCGCATTCTACTTAACACTTCAACACACATACACACTCCTTTATGATGAACAATTGAGTAGACGATTTATTCAACTATCATTACAACATTTAAAATAACACATCTAGAATAGACCGACAGCTTTGTAAGCGAGAGCTTAACTTCCATCCTTCCTTGCCAAAGTATTTTTATATTTACTTCAAAGTACTTAACAAGCTGTGAGGTCAAGAACTCTAATGTGTTTTAGCTGTTTGTCTACAGTTAAAAATATCAGAAGGAAAGTGAAGGACAGTGTGATACCAGTGAAAGCAAGATTTGTTGGATCAATACTAAGCCCCATCTCTTCATAATACTAACAGTAGTTTTAAAGAGCTCATGAGAAATGTGCTTTGTCAGAAACTATTGGCCATCTAGAGGTCTCTGAAAATCTACCAGATTATCTTGACCAACTGATTGGGATCGTCAGCTCATACTGAGCATGAGGGCTCATATGATCAAATGTCTTAGAGAGGAACCCAAAGAAAGCAAAGGAGCTCAAGGGGGCTTTTTTGTTTGTTTGTTAACTTTTCCAAGGGCATAAATGAGAGATTTAATTGTTTTTGTGGGTTCACACACTGTACAAAGTAATCAGATTCCAGATAGAGCAATAAGAGCATATAGGGCACTCCTTGATTTTATGTTCAAAAAGGAAAATGTGGCTGAGGTCAGACGTATCTAAGAAAGGTATGTAAGTATGGCTTCTAAAATATCCCGTGAAAGTAAAATTTAGCACATTTAATAAATAATTATGAACAATAAGAAAAAGGGGGCCAGGCATGGTGGCTCATGTCTGTAATCCTATCACTCTGGGAGGCCAAGGCAGGAGGATTGCTTGCGGTCATGAGTTCAAGACCAGCCTAAGCAAGAGTGAGACCCCGTCTCTACAAAAAATAGAAAAATCAGCTGGGTGTGGTGGTGAGTGCCGTAGTCCCAGCTACTTGGGAGGCTGAGGCAGGAGGGTTGCTTGAGCCTATGACTTTGAGGTTGCTGTGAGCTATGATGACACTAGCACACTTTACCCAAGGCAACAGAACAAGACTCTTATCTCAAAAAAAAAAAGGGGGGGTTATAAAAAAATGACAGAATGAAAACATTTTAATGGGCATTGGAGGAGACAGGATATCAGTAATGGTAGAAAATCTAAATCCAGGGTTTCTCCATCAATGGCAGGACACTAGCTCATTTTAATACTCTATGGTTGGCCAGGGGTGATCCAGCAAATGCATAAAAATATTTGTTAGTTCATGAATACCATCATAGAATAGTTAATAATTACAAAACATCAGAAACCATCTACATATTAATATATAAACACTGATAATTGGTTAAATAATTAGTATACCAACATAAAACAATACTATGTAGTCATCAAAAATAATCTATAGTCCTATTTCTGCTATAACCAGTGGGAAAAAAGAAAACAAATAAACAAAAATAATCTAGGTAAAAAACAATAGCAGGGTAAAAATAGAATGTATAGAATAATCTCATCTTTTAAAATTACATTTGTGAAAAAAATACACAGTAAAATGTAAAAAGATAATAACTGACAATTGGAATTACCATTATTTTTTATTTACTCTTATTTTTTATTTCCTTCTTTAAATTATTTTTTATTTTCTGAATGGTTCACAATGAGGATAGATACTGATACATTATTTTGATAAAGAAGGAAAAATATCAAAAAAGTTATCAGGTTTGAGTGTGTTGTCTTGCCATCTGGTATTTAAAATTAGCTCCTTCTAGGTATGTCTCCTCTTTTAATGTCATTTTCCCATTATGTCATTTTCTTCCTTCATCTCCATTTGCTAAGGTATCAACAAATTTTGCAATTTGAAAGTGAAAACAACATAGATCTGGTGTTTCCCAAGAAAACTGGTTATATCCTTTAAAGAACTTCTTATGACTACTCCCTTGTAAGCAAACTAACAGGCATTAAAAACAAAACATACCTTTTGCTGTTACAATTTTAAAAAAAGAAGACTTATAACAAAGAAACTCATAGTACAGAAAATATTTAATGTTATTTTCTTCTGAAATTAACCACCTATGGTCTGTTTAAAAAGAAAAATTTTGAAATTTTCCTTGCCTTTCCTTTCCTTGGTTTTATATTTAGATGTATATCACATTGGTCTAGAGGCTAGATACTCACTGGCCATGTGACTTTGGGCAGCCACTTAATAACCTTGCTCCCCGGTTTCTTCATATGTACAATGACAAAATCATTCATTATGATCTTTAAAGTTCTTTTTTGGCTCTATAAATCAAAAATTTTATGCCAAGCTTATTAAACTACAAGTACCTCAATGTTTTTTGAGGAGATGATTTTCTTTTTAAAATGCACATGCACCTCTAGGATCAGTATGGTCCAAGAATGGGTTGGGGCAGCCTGCAGTCAGATCATTTGGGAGGGAGGGGTCAGAGGGCAGGAAAAATGTCTAGTGACATTTCCCATTAAGGTTATTTCAAGAGAGGAGGAAGGTATCATGATACTGGCTACCCAATAAATAATTTGGTTTCTGTGACTGGACTGACAAGTCAACTATTTATTGACTCACTGGAGCTAATATTAAAAATGTAAATATTTCTTGTATAGTTAGATCTACCGATTCAATATTATACTTGAGGAAAACATAAAAATAATAGCATTTAGAAACTGCGGCAACTTGTATACCTTATCACAGTAGAGACTCTTCAAGATAACATCAGCTGTTTATATAATTCTAGGGTTCTTTTAAGAACAGTGGCAAAATCAGGAATGACTCCTTTCCCTGGGCTGAACTTTACTTAACTGATCCTTTTAAAATGACAAGTTTCAGGAAACAAAGATATAAAAGTTCAAAGAGTTATAGTCTTCTCTCTTGGTATTGGGGGGTGGTGGTGGGGGTATTGGGTCAGGTCTCCCCCCAGATACCAAAATCAAAGGATGCTCCTCAAATCCCTCATATAAAATGGCATAGTGTTTTCACATAACCTATGAACATCTTTCTCTACACTTTAAATCAACTCTAGATTACTTATAATACCTAATACAATACAAATGCTATGTAAATTGTTGTTATACTATATTGTTTTAGGGAATGATGACAAGAAAAAAAAAAGTCTATACACATTCAGTACAGACAGACATCATAGGCCCAATTACATTTTTGATGTGTGGTTGGTTGAATCTGTGGATGTGGATCAAGGATATGAGGGGCCAACTGTTTTTTACTATCTTCTTTATTCTCTACCCCAAAGGCAGTATTCCCTTTGCTAGTGCATTTTTTTTCCTTTCAAAAATCTAAGTAGTTCAGGAATGCTGCTTATTTGTCTTGGGGGTGGATGCATAAGCATCTGTCTGTAACACACAGCCCAACCCTGTGGAAAACACCAGAAATCTACTTCAAAGAAGGAGTCTTAGTTTTCTTGAAACATGAGATCCTTATCAGCACAACAGCTCACTGCTCTCAGAAGTTTTCTTAGACTACTGGAGTGCCTTGTGCTTGCTTTCATTTATATAAACATAATCATGTGTAGGCACTCTACCAAGTGCTTGTGATATTATGGTGAACAAGCCAAGATCCCTGCTCTTATGACATTTACATTCTAGTGGTGGGAGAAAAATAATAGAAAAGGAAACAACAGAATAAACTAGATTTCAGATATTGAAAGGTGACATCAAATGTGACTCCGCAAAGGATGGCTAATTTAGATTGAGTAGTGGTGTCCCAGCTAATACCCAAATAATAAGTTGGCCATGGAAAAAATTGAGGGACAAAGTACTCCAAACACAAAAAAGGTCTTAAGGCAGTAAAACAAACTTGGGGTGTTAGAAGAAAGAAGTGTGGCTGGAGCATAGTGAACAGGGAGAAAGCAGTAGGAGATGAGGTTAGAGCAGTAGGCAAGGTCTAGATTACCCAGGGTCTTATGGGCCATAGTAAGGAGTTGGGAATTTTGCTTGATCTTATTTCACATCACCTGACTATTCTCAGGAGACCTGCATTTTCCTTTTGCCTTATCTCTTACCTTTTACCTCCTAAGGCATTTTCCCTGGTTTTCTGCCTTTGCCCTTAATCCTGCTTATTCCTGCTTACTCCAGATACGTAGAATGTGCTTTAGCCTGAATCATGTCAGAAAGTCAGCGCATGTGGGATACACTATTGTGCATATATCTCTATGTATATCTTGACCAGGACTAGCTACTTAAACTGCAGGGTCCAATACAAAATAAAAATGCAAGGCCCCATATTAAATAATTACGAAGAATTTCAAGATGGTGACAGCAGAGGATTAAACCAAGTCCAGGACCCATATAAGAAAGAGACGCTTTTAAGAGCAGGGCCTGGTGTAGACTGCACATGTCAAACGCCCACAAAGTCGGCCCTCATCTTGATAAACATTACTTGAATAAATGAAGGCCCTCTACTGATGATTTCCATTTTCATTTCACTTTATTTATCAATCATATAAACTTATTCAAGAGATCATTTAAATGAAGTAGCCCCTCAAAAAAGTGGCATAAAAGTAGCTGCCAAGAAATAAGAAACTAGGATATGAAGACTCAGTGAGGCAACTTCACATTATTGTGCATTAATTGGAAAACAGTAATTACCCAGCCTATTCTCATTTTTTTTTTTTTTTGAGACAGAGTCTCACTCTGTTGCCCCAGCTAGAGTACTGTGGCCTCAGCCTAGTTCACAACCACCTCAAACTCCTGGGCTCAAGTGATCCTCCTGCCTTAGCCTCCCAAGTAGCTGGGACTACACGTGTACGCCACCACATCCAGCTGATTTTTTCTATTTCTTAGTTGTCTGGCTAATTTTTACTTTTAGTAGAGATGGGGGTCTTGCTCTTGCTGAGGCTGGTCTTGAACTCCTGAGCTCAAGCTATCCTCCTACCTCCAGCTCCCAGAATGCTAGGTTTATAGGTGTGAGCCACCACGCCCAGTTCTCAAGCAAATTATAATTCATTTGTTATTACTATTTATTCAAATACATTATTCTCCCTATTTAAGGTACAAGTATTGTAATAAATAGCCACCAAATAAACAGATGTTAGTACTGTTGGAATTATTGTAAGGTGTTTAAGACAGCTAAATAGATCCAATAGCTTTATCAGGCAAATAGACAGCTAGGAAATATAGTTCAGTGACTACCACATTAAAATTAAAACTGCAATTTGTTTAATTTATATTATGCATTAAAATACTAAAAAATGTAACTACAAATCAAAATTTAAAGTAATACATCTTTATAATATTTAGGTCTTCAGAAAACCTGAAAACCAATAATCAGATAAGAAAATGTGTGAATATCAAAACAGTTTTTATGAAAAAACTTATTTTACCTAATAGGTAAAATTGGACACAATCATAGCTAACTAGAAAGAGTTTACAAGTAATTATTTACTGCTTAAGAATAATATTGAAAATTAAAGGTATCAAGTCTGAAATGTCACTCTGGCTCTCCATCTTTGAAGTGTATAATCAACACCTCAACCTGCACAATAGGGCTGGACCAACCTTTCCCTGGAGAGCTCCCATTCCATTCCCGGTAGAACCCATTATTTGGCTGGCATTAGTTATCACAATGATTTGTGCAATATCACAAGCACGATCAGACTCAACAGAATTGCAGCCCCGGGTTATGCATTCAACTAAGCTTTAGAGAAAAACATATATTTCAGCATCTCCCAATGTTGCATTATTATTGTGCCTATGTCCATTGATAGACCTTTTATTTTCATAAGAACTCCTTGGATCCAAGTTTCAACCTTGGTCTCTGACCTTAACTCTATGTTCAACTCTGTCTAAACTGTTTGTTTTAGCTTAGAAATAACTTCAAAATGTGTCATTTTACAAATAGGCACCCAACTGCATTAATGATGATTTTTAACTAAGGTAGAAGAAATATTTCCTAATATTGAAAAGAAAAGCTGCTGTGTTTTTGTTGTTTGTTGTTGTCCATTGCAAAGCTGCTTTCTACAAGATTTAGTAAAAATAGCAAGGAGCAAGGAGTCAGAAAAAATCTAGGCTTAAACTCCAGCTCTGCCATTGTGAATAAGGTTGGGCAAGTTAATTTACCATTCTAAGCTTGTTCCCTCAACTGTAAATTGGGAGATTGGTCTCTTCATAGTGCCAAAAAGGTTGGGGACTGCTGATTTAAAGAGAGTCCACTAATAACATGGTGTTAAGGACTTAATGTATATGTCTCCCAAAATTACTATGTTGAAGCCTTAACCCCAGTGTAGCTGCATTTGAGTTAAGAAGTAATTAAGGTTAAATGAGCTCATAAGGGTGGGATCATGATCCCATGGGATTAGTGCCCTTATAAAAAGAGACAATAGAAAGTTCACTCACTGCTCCCAGGCATGTGAGAACACAGCAAAATGGCAGATGTCTACAAGCCAGGGAGAGCCATCACCAGGAACTGAATCAGCTGATGCCTTGATCTTAGACTTTCCAGCCTCCAGAACTGTGAGAAATAAATTTCTGTTGTTTATGCAACCCAGTCTGTGGTATTTTGTTATGGCAGCCCAAGATGGCTACATATGGTAACATTGGATTGATGTTAACTTCCTGATTTTGATGCTGTACTGTGGGTTATGAATGAGAAAGTATTCCTGTAATTAGGAAATAAATAAGTTAAGTGTGAAGCCTATAGTTCTGTAACATCATGTCTGCAATCTATTCTCAAATGGCGCAAAAATGTTAAAGACTAGAAAATCTAGGTGAAGGATATATAGGAAATTTTTGCATTATTTCTGCAACTTTTATGTAAATTTTAAATTATTTCAAAGTAAAAGTTAATCAGAGATTGAACTAAATGATGTTTTACACAATACATTCTCCATATAAGTGAAATACTAAAAATATTTTAGCTGTCCAATAAATATGAATTGTTATTTTACATTATCATATTAAGATCAGATATGATATATATTTTCCTTTATTAAAGTAGAAAGCTACAAAGACCAATACCACCGTATTGCTATAAAGATTATGAACCTTGGAAAGGAATAGTTACACTTTGTATTTACAAAAAATAAAATACTACAGAGTCTAAGACAAAGACACTATTCCTGATATATAGTTATACTGCTACATGGAAGGGGTAACTGGAAAAAAAGAATAGTCAGAGGAAATGTACTGTTGGCTTCAGGGACATTAATGCTTATATGGGATTTGTTTGTATGCAGTTAGAAAATCAAAATATGAGCGGTCTCCTCCTGAAAGAATTGAAAATCTGGTATAAGAACCGAAGAATATACAGTTGAAAAAGGTCTTTAAACATTGTCATAACACAATATGAATAAATTTACAGAATCATAGAAGCTTGAAATTTTTGAGATAGCGTACCAGAGTAGAAAGGAGTCAGAAGGTACTTGGATTTTATCGGCTCTGCAACTTTCTGGCCTGTGACCGCAAGTTAATCAATTACTCACTCAAGGTGACCATCATCACTCACAGTCGTCATTGCAACTGCTCTACTTCTATTTTTGTCCCTCTTTCTTTAATCCATTGTCCACAAAATAACCACTATCTTTTTTTTTTTTTTTTAAGAAAAGTGTGAATCAGATTATATCACTTGTTCTCTTTAAACACTCCAACAGCTTCCTATTACTTTTAAAATAAAATCCAAACCCTTGGACATGGCTTGAAAGGCTCTGTATTATCAGGCCTCTGTATACCTGCTCTGACCCCATTTCCTACCACTTTCCTCCTCCCTCGCTATGCGAAGAACACACTGGCCTCCTTTTTGTTCTTCAGTCATATCTAGCTCTTTCCTTCCCCTGGGCCTTTGCATGGCCTAGAACTGTCATTATGTAGGTAGCTCCTTATCATCATTCAGGACTAGGCTCAAATGTCACCTCTTCAGAAAGACCTTACTTTTCTACCCCTCCTCCTCATCACTCTTAATCACATTATGCTATTCCATTGTCTCCATTGCACTGTTATCTGAAAGTCCCTTATTTATGTATCTGTTACTTGATAACCTCCTGAGTCCCTCAGTAGAAAGCACACTCCATAACAGATTTTTGTCTAACTTGTTCTGTGCTATAACCCCAGCAGGCTGAATAGTGTCTGGCCCAGAGCAGATTGCAATAAATAAGTAAATGTTGAATGACAAAGTTTTTCGGGTCTTCAGTTTCCACATCCATAAAGTGTGGATAATTAGACCTGCCGTGGTCATTAAAAATAAAGCCAAACTTTTACTAAATTCTTCCTATGCATCAGGCACCGTGATATATGCATATTCTCATTCACTATTATGATGTCCATTTTACAAATAAGGCCACCAGGTCTTAGAGAGGTAAAATTGCGAGCCTAAGGATCCTGAACTATGGTGAGGACCAGGGTAAGAAACCAGAATTGCCCAATCTCGGAACTTGAGCTCTTAACCACTATTTTACGGTTCCAGAAAGATGCTTCCTTCTATTATAGTAAAATCTGCTTTGCAATCTGTCCCCCTCTAGTTTGTCCCGTAGGACTACTTGAAGAAAGCTATCACGCCTCCCACAAGGTTCTTTTCCTTCAGTCTTTCCTTAAATGACCCTCATATCCTGGTCACTCTCCTCCAAACACACTTCGGTTTGACAGCGTCCCTCCGGCTCCAGATGTGGCGATTTTCACTGGGCAAGTAGTAAAGGGGCATCAGAGCAGTGGGAGCCGATTGCCCAGGGGATGAGAACACGCAGATGTCCTGAGTGTCCGTGAGGGCTGTGGTAAACACGGGAAGGCTTCCTCAGAGACGTGATCCCTGAGCCCAAGTCACTTAGTAAATACCGGAGCGCGCGGTCAGGGAACTCCAAGTAAAAGGGCAGCAGAAGAGCTGCCGCTCGGGGCCGCTAGGTCGAGACAAAGGCTGGTAGAGTTTAGAAATATGAGAGGCACAACTCCAGGTGATGATAATCTTGCATGCGGAGCAAACTACTGCGTTTTCCTAAAAGTAAGCTAGAGAGGCACTGAGGGAAGCAAAGCGGGAGGAACGGTCACGAAGCAAAACGCGAACTTACCAGTAATCTGGCAACCCGGCCTCCGTAGCCCTCCTACAAGCGCTGCCACCTGAGGAGCCGGGTAGCCAAGGCAGCGGCAGGCTCAACCAAAATATCGCGAGGCAGAGCAGGCCTCGCGAGAACTAACTTCTCGTCCCCTACAGCGGGGCGTTGTTTCCGGGTTCTATGAGAGGGCTTTGGCATTCGCGATGGAGGCGCATTGTCTTCTGTGGCTGGCGTTGGAGCCACCCTGGGTCTCCGACCAGGGCGGCGGAGAGGGTCGAGGCGTTTCTTAGGCCAGGGTGGAATGGGACAGGAGATGCCGAGTGGGGGCTGAGGCGGCTCGGGACGTGGACGCGCACGAGTCCTCCAGCTCGGGACCGGGCCGTGCAGCCGCCGCGGCGGCCGAAGAGTACGAACCCTTTCACTCGCGCGCAGGAGGAGGAGTGGCGGCGGCGGAACAAGACGGTTCTCACTTATGTGGCCGCGGCCGCCGTGGGCATGTTGGGGGCGTCCTATGCCGCCGTGCCCCTTTATCGCCTTTATTGCCAGGTAGGGGCCGGCGCTGGCCACTGGGCGGCGCGATCAGAAGGGGTGGAGGTGCAGGACACATTCCTGGACAGCGATCGCCCTACGGTTCATAGTTGGGATGTCCAAGATCATCTATCAAAGAGGAAACAGGCTCAAAACAGTGACTTACCCAAGGGCACCAAGGAAAGTGGCAGTACTGCAAGTAGAACCCGGTTATCCATGGTGATCGCGTTTATACCACGCTGCTGAGTGAAATTACCGGATCTCTGAGCTATACCTCACCAAAAAGGTCCCCAGCCTGTAATAGGGTACCCAGTAGTCTGTCTTATCCTCTTGCCCACACACACTTTAAAAAGTGTAATGTATATTATTAATGCATTCATCTGTGAACCATATGTGGTTTATGTGCTAAGGTTAATCCTGGAAAAGGGAATATTCGTGTTTTCTTGTGCTTAAACTGGGACTGGCTGTTCCTCCATACAGGAGGCATGAATAGGCCTTTGAGGCCGCCGCCCCCGTTAATATAACTGTAATGTGCTTACCCTGGGCTCCCCTTTATATGAGAAGTTCTCGTGCAGTGGTTTTCAGAGTGTGGCCCCTGGGACCATCAGCATCAACATCATGTGGCAAACTGTTAAAAGTACAAATTCTAGGACCCAGTTGCAGAACTACTGACTCAAACCCTGGTGGCAGGATCAGCAACCTGTATTTTACTAAGTTCTTTAGCCGATTTTGATGCAGACTAAAGTTTGAGAACCACTGGCAAGGTCAAACTTCACCCTATTTCATAGATGTCTGCTTAGTTCTTAAACAGTATTTTGCAGCTTTGGGCATTAGGATCACTTGAGGAGCTTCTTAAATAAACATACCAGGGATCCAATACCTTAGAGATTCTGGTTAGGAGGTCTAGGGTAGGGACCAGGAATTTTGGTTTAAAAATCATGCCACAAGTGAGAGCTATGCATTCTGTTCATTCAGTAAGTGTTTAAGATAATGGTCCCCCAACTTCGTTGTACATTGGGAATCACCTGGAGAGCTTTTGAAAATCCAAATGCCCAGGTCACACATATTACCAATTATATCAGAATGTCAGAGTGGGAGCCAGGCATCAGTAATTTTCAAGGACTCCTCAAGAGATTCTAATGGGCAACTAAGTTTGGGAATTGCTAGTATAACATTACAACTGGTATTGGTACCTGGGGTTACTGCTTTTTCCTGCCACTATTGTTAATGCCTGGCTTACTTCCCCTATCTTTATGGAGATCAACTTGCCTTTCTTTTAGACTGTAAAGCAGCAGAAGTCAAAAGGGCTTTTGAGTCTCTTAATGTTAGCATTTGTGTGGGAATGTGCAATAGCTTGAGTTCTGGAGGATGAGTATAGAATGGGAATTACTTTTCATCTGAGGCCAAGCATGAACCCTAAAACTACTAGTTGGTTAAATCATAAGCAGAACCGAGTCCAAATAAGCAAGTATAAATCCCTCTCAAACCACCCCACGAGGGGCTGGAATAGAGTGATTTTGTCCACCAGGGAACATTTAGCAATGTCTTAAAACATTTTTGGATGTCATAACCTGAGGGAGTGGGAGGGATAGGATGCTACTGGTTTCTGGTGTGTAGAGCCTAGAGATACTGCCAAATATATAACTGTGCACAGGACACGTTCCCCCCACAACAAGGAATTATTCAGCCCAAAATATGAGGTTGAGAAACCCTGCCCCACACTAAAGTAACTGACAAGGATGTTGGTACTTTGAGATGGGAGGCTGCCAACCTCCTCATTTGCTGGCAAATTAATAAACTACTCTTTCCTTCTCCTCCAAATAAATAAATAAGTAACTAACAATATTGTCTCTGTCTCCACATGCAGTCATAAGGTAGGAAGGTAAAAAAAAATGTAATTTGTAATCTTAAAATCAATTTGGATGTTAAACAGTGATAATTCTAAAAGAACACCTTTTTCTCTTGGAATCACATAATTTTAAACCCAGAAATAAGGGATTATATAAACCACTTAGTACAGTGACCTCATTTTATGAGCATGTAAAGTGTAGTCCAAAGAAAATAAGGCTTACTTAGAGCTGACTTGTGGCACAAGACTTCCTTTCAGTACTCTTTTCTACTCTTTGTCTATTTTAATTTCTCTAAGCATTGAACTTAGAAACCTGAACAATCTATATTCAAAGAATATATTACAGAATCTTTATTGAGCGAGGACACTTAATTTTTTTTATTCACAACTCAAAGTCCTCAGGAAAGAGTTACATCTTAAACTTTTGGCCAGGCGTGGTGGCTCATGCCTGTAATCCTAGCACTTGTGAGGCCAAGGCGAGAGGACTGCTTGAGTTCGATATCAGTCTGAGCAAGAGAAAGACCTCTTAAACATCATAGCACTTTTAGGGAGAGGAATATACTTACCTGTTGAACAAGTACAAAGGCTTGCTCTCTGACACATCTTTTAGGGTTATAATGTAATTCAGTAATATTGTGTGAGTGAAGCTACTTGCCTCGTGTAACAAGCAGGAGATAGTAATACTATATCTTGCTAGTAGTCTTCCCCTAGCCTCAAATTTGGTATTTTTTTTCTAGTATAGTAACAGGTAAATTATCCGGAAACCAGAATTCTGACAACCTCAAGCATCAGAAGAATGATGACCTTGGAAGTAAGGACTTTTTTTAAAAAGCATCTGAAGATAAGGAAATAATGGCAATGAAGAGAAGAGGTGTCAGACACATATTATCCTGATGCCCTATGACTAGTTGATTCAGTAGCCAAAGTGATTAGGTGCTCTGATTAATTGGTGATACATATGAAAGCTGTACTATGCAGAGAAGTACAGAAAAAGATACAAAAACGTTAACCAACATGTGAAAATATTTATGATGCTTTAGAAAAGTGGAATATAGAAGTGAAACTATAAACTAATTTGGATTCTAAAACCTGTGATATGGAAAAGCACCAGATAAGAACATGGAAAAATGGAATTATATAAGTATTTTCATTGAAATGACCAGGTTGTAAATTTTACCTCTATAAATGAATAATAGTTAATTTACTAGCAATAAAGAGGTGTTTAATAAAAGGCAAAAGCTGGAAGTTCTATGCTGTATTATCACTGATGATAATTCACTTATCTAGAGAATTTGCTTTTCCCAAATGACTGATTTTTGACCATGCCAGATAACCAAGGGATTGCTGAAAAACAGAATGACTTTAACAAATACAGGCTTTTGACATTCCAAAAGTGGTCAAACCATTGACACAGTTATAGGAAATGGTCAGTGATAGTATGTAACTTGGCTTCAGTGGGATTATTAAAGTTAAATAGTTTTTAAAATTTTATTTTTATCCAGTAAATAGATCATCAACACCTAAATGTATTGTTTAACGTATTTAGTATCTTTTCCTAGACTACCGGACTTGGAGGATCAGCAGTTGCAGGTCATGCATCAGATCAGATTGAAAACATGGTGCCTGTTAAGGATCGAATAATTAAAGTTACCTTTAATGCAGATGTGCATGCAAGTCTTCAGTGGAACTTTAGACCTCAGCAAACAGAAATATATGTGAGTGACTAAATCAATTATTAAAAGATTACTTTTTTCAGTATAAATTCCTTTCATTAAACTGTCTCACTCATCTAAACTTAATTTCAAAATATAGGTTCCATTACTGTTATTTTTTATTCCCATAGACTACTTTTTGATAGTGCCCTATACCTAATATAACAGAATATATACTTTAACTTTTAAGTTATATGATAGTAAAAGTCAGCTTGGAACAATAGAAAATGTCATCTGTTTTATTAAAATCATATTAAGACTTGACTGAGTAGTCCTCTGGCCACTAATCTTGGGAGTAGCATTAGCTGTCTGACCATATAGGTTCCTGACGTTTCCTCTGGTATAGATGATATAGGAAAAATCTTGAAAATCATAGGTTACAATGAAAAGTAGTTTATTGGTTTACATCAAAAGTATCCCTGTCCCTCTAAAAGAAAAAAAAAAAATTAGGACCTTTGAAGTAATCAGTAGATAGTAAAATAGTCATGTTATATTTCAATAAGACATACCTAAAAAGTTTTCTAAAATTGTGACTAATAGCAATTCTGGGAAGATTTTAACTGATGTTATCTCATTAACTGAGGATTAGCTAAAAAGAATTAATTTCAATGCTTATTGGAAAAGCTTGCCCAGTTAAGTAAACATGACTGAATCTCTTCAATGATTAAGGATTTTGTACGTTATGATTTTGAATATTAGTTCCAGGTACATGGTAGTTTACAAGGTATTAGTGGCTGAATTAGTACAAGTGATAGAATGTCCTTTGGAAATTTTTTTTTTAAAGCCTTGCTGTTTTACTTAGTTATTTTCTCAAAACAAAGTATTGACACTTTTTGGTTTAATAAATGTAAGTTTAATTTCTGGTTATGAAGTAAGTTTAATGTTGGTAACCTTTTAAAGAAAATATTAATCATGGCATTCAGGTGTAAGTGTTATAAAGGCTATGATAAGATTGGCTTGTCCTTAGACACATTTTAAATAACTCAATATGCAAATTATTGCTTGAAGACCTCACATATACAAAAGGACAATCTGTAACTAATTATGCATAATAGTACTGGTTCTTCATTGACATATGCAAATAAAGTCTGAAACTCAGATATGTTTATGGGTAATAGTCACAGTTTATTTTGCTGAACTTTACATTAGCTTAATGTAATAGCTAATTAGCTTAGATATTGTGATCTGATGAATAGAAAAAATAATGTGACTGTAATTTAGTAGGGAAAAGAGCTGTGTGAGATTTAAAATATTGATAATGTATATTTTCTTTAAAACAGGTGGTGCCAGGAGAGACTGCACTGGCGTTTTATAAAGCTAAGAATCCTACTGACAAACCAATAATCGGAATTTCTACATACAACGTTGTTCCATTTGAAGCTGGGCAGTATTTCAATAAAATACAGGTACAACTAAATGCAAACCTGTAGAAAATGATAAAAGTACATGAGACTTTGGTATGAAACTTACTACAGTGTTTTTGTAGATACTCATAATTTCTGAAAACTCATTTCTTCTGAACTTCAAGCTATTTTTCTTCATTGTTTATACCTGCTATGTGGATATTGAGAGCCAAACCACATGGATATCTGCTTTTAAGATTACAGTTAATCTGTTGATTCTCAATCCTTTATGCAAAACTCAATCTGAGATGAAAAGATACTGTTACTCTATCACAGAATTTAAAGATTATATTTAGTAGTATGCTTATTAAAATCAAGAAATGAACTCTATTAGTTTCTGTTATAGGTAGAAAATAGAAATGTTATTAAACAAATACCTTTCTATAACTTCTAGTGCTTCTGTTTTGAAGAACAAAGGCTTAATCCCCAAGAGGAAGTAGATATGCCAGTGTTTTTCTACATTGATCCTGAATTTGCTGAAGATCCAAAAATGGTGAATGTCGATCTCATCACACTTTCTTATACTTTTTTTGAAGCAAAAGAAGGATACAAGTTGCCAGTTCCAGGCTATAATTGATGTCAGCCACTAAGTCCTGCTTCAAATTTGTGATTTTTGAAAAATCATGTATCCTGCCTTCTTAGAGGAGAAATATTCTACAATAATGTGAACACTATTTTAAATGGTTCTACCTGTTTTTTTCCTTTGATTTACCCCACTTAAAAGCTGGACCTGTTCTCATTTTTCTCATATATTCTAAATAGGCATATGGGTTTCTTCTGATGATTCAACCAAATTATTAGCCCTTCATATTTGTAGCAATGAATCTGAGAATTTAAAAAAAATGTTTATGCTCAGGGTTTTCTGTTTCAGGTGATAAGCCAGAACTTCTGACCATACTTATTATGTCTAAATTAGTTTGTTGCTATTTTCCTTCAGCATGAACAGTCACTATTTTAAAAGCTCAGAGTAGGAGTCCCTAAGCCCTAACAGCTTGCTCGAAGATTTATATTCTTATTTCAAATTTGACTTTATTTTTCCTTTAAGAACTAGAGCTAGTTTACATTGAGAGTTAATTGTGGCATCATGAAATTGAAATAAAATACATAAGTATATCTACTAAGCTGCTAGCATTTACTGTCATATTTCCAAGTCCCTGGATGTCAAAATGTAATGGTGGTATTGTAAAGATTTCTTCTGGGAACAAACTGTGTAGAAAAGATGTATTAAATTATTTTAATAGTAATTTATTTGTCGTAATTTATGTAAACAAATGTTTTCTAGTAGTCTTTGTTACAAATAGAAATGTTAAGTTAGAGTAAAAAGAAAAAAAAGAACTTAGTATTACAAAGAATCATATTTAAAGGCCACCCAACACAGTCTAGTGACCTGTTCAGGACACCTGAAGTATAATTAAACTACAGTCATTAAAGGTTTAACAGTAATTCTGAATCATTATTTATAAAGAAGTGCAAATTGACTTTTACATTCAACTTTAGTTAAATGAAGGCACTCAGTGTTCTTCCTGAGGAATACATTAAGTTTCTCACATTCCATGCTAACATCTACTCAGAATTATTTGGCAGTAAAATAATCTTCATCTACTGTTATTACAGCTGAGTGATGATTTCTAAATGTAGAAAGACATGTGAGACATAAGATACTGCAATTAAACTGGTTGGCCTAAGTACTAAGTAATTTTTCTTCTGCTGAAGTTTTAAGTGAATATTTGTTACAAACAAATTCTACTGAAAAAAATCTCCAGCTGTTGGAACCATAAATGTTACCCTGGAACTGTTACTTTTCCATTTAATCTTTGCAATAGCAGAGGAGAAATGTTCCACTGTGGCTTTTGACATGTTAGTAGGTCTTCCGGGCCTCAAAGCTGAATAGGGTCTATTCTTTAGAGAGTTGGCACCCATGTGGCTAGTGAGCTGTTCATCCACTTTCACCTAAAATAAAGAGAAGAAAATGGCGAGTTTTCATCCTGTCCTTTTCTTTCTCTATTCCTTAACTCTTTTTTTCCTTGTTCTTTACTGGAAGGCTGGAGAGCAACAGTTGATAGAAGAAAAGGTGGGATTGAGGGTGTGAGGGGAATAAAATAAGGTTAATAGGTCACTGGTGACCATTTGTTAGTAAATAAATGGGATGAGTAATGCAGCAAATAGGAAAAACCCTGACCTATTTGGAGGACTAACAATGAATGGGTTCCACTGGTACCAGTTAACAAGTATTAGCTGCGCATTAAAGACAAACGCCTGATTTAAGTGCTAAGAAGTTTCTACTCACCATCTACTTTTGTTAGCATTATATTTCTATTCCATAAAGTTACTTCCGCATTCCTAAGCCTCGTTTCCAGGTGACACAATATAAATAAGATCACAATGTATTTCAATAATGAATAGTAGTTCACTACAGTTTGAGTGATTCAAGAGAAATCATATAATAATATTTCACTCACCGAAGTGTCAGACTCAGATAGCCCTTACAAAATATAAATACTAAATACAGGAAGTGACAAATTACACTGAAATTATATGGAATGTGGAACGAAATTGTTTAACTTGAAGTCTTTACCTCAACAGTCACTATGACTTTGAGCTCCTTTGTGGTGATGAACATCAATTTCTTCATAAATAGCTCTGAAACAAACAAGCCATCATGGCAAAAGGGTTATATTATCAATTTCAAAGTACAATTTAGGTTTTTAACTGCCAGCACCGTGACTGACTTATTGTCTCTATTTCATCTCTTATTTATTTAACACACTGAAATTTGGCTTTTGTTCCCATCAGTCCATCAAAATGGCTTTGACTAAAATCACCAATGATTTCTGTTAACCCATTATCTAGTTTTCACTTCTCATCTTACTTGCCCTCTCAGCAATGTTCTTCACAATTATATGTTCATGTCTCTTTGCTTCTAAATTACAGTTTCCACATCTGGTATTAGGCTCCTTATTCTCTTCACTTTTGGCTTTGGCATTTCCATTCCCTTGAATGTGCCAAAACTCTTTCCTCTGAGTCTTTGTATAAGTTGTTCCCTGGGCTAGTGGTCCTCAGCCTTTTTGGCACAGGGAGAGGATTCATGGGAAACAATTTTTCCATGGAATTGGTGGCTGGGGGAACGGTTTTGGGATGATTTGCAGTCGCTCCCCAGTGCTAACATTACCACCTCAGCTCCACCTCAGATCACCAGGCATTAGAGTCTCATAAGGAGCACGCAACCTACATCCCTCACATGTGCAGTTTACATGTAGAGTTCACGCTCCTACGAGAATCTAATGCTGTTGCTGATCTGGCAGGAGGCGGAGCTGAGGCCTTGATGTGAGTAATGGAGAGCAGCTGCAAATACAGATGAACCTTGCCTTGCCCTACCTGCTGTTCACCTCCTGCTACGCAGCCTGGTTCCTAACAGGCTGCAAGCCTGGTTCCTAACAGGCTGCAAGCCTGGTTGGGGACCCCAGCTGGGGACTGTGGCCCTGGGACTATGATACTCATTCCCAAATTTTCACTTGACTAACAATTCCAGGTCTCAGCTTTAATGTTACATCCTCAAGCTTTCGCTAACCTCCATTTAAATTAGTTCTTGTTACACACTCTCAAGTCACCATATTCTTTCATACCATTAGTGCATATTGTACATATGATTTGTCTAGTTTCTGTCTCCATGCTATATTTAATCTCTGAGGACAGGGAGCACGTTTTTTGTTCAACATTATAAATTAGGCACCAATCAATTTGTCAAATGAATCGTGTGTGTCTTCATAAATGTTGTACTGTATGTCCTGCAAAAGCAAAAATTCTCAATCTGGGGTTCATGGATTACCCAGTGATGTGAAAACTCCATAACTTTTCTGCAAGATTCTGTGCTTTTCCATTGAAAAATCTTTGGATTTCATGAAACTTTCAAAGGAATGGAGACACCCTAACCCCCAAAGAGAAGAACTACAATGGTACAGAGATTCCAAAGCTTCACCTCTCCAGCATCCTTGCTGTCTCCTCTCCTTTAGTGTCTCTTACACTGCCATATCTACTTACAGCAATTTCCTAATTTGAATATAATCAAAAAATTTTCCACTACATATTTGATATAGAAACTGATAAAAACATTAAGTTTCTTGAAAGCATACCAACTTTAGTGCCAGTTTCTTAAACCACTAATATATTCAGTGATTATATCTACTGTATCAAGCAGAATGACCTAGGGAAATTTCACAATCCAGAGTTAGAAAAAAAAATTAATGGACTCCTAAATCCATTAATATGTATTCATAAATTATTATAAAATCAATCACTACATGGAGGGTTTAAACCAGGAATCAAAACATCAAGCATCTATACATGCCAGGCAAAGAAGAGACACGGAGTCCAATGGGACTTGGTGGGCTGCAGAGCCTACCTGTGTAAAGGTGACAGCTACTACTAGCCCCAACCCCTTGCTGGTATGTAAAAATTCAGGCCTAGTGCTGCCAAGAGTATCCACAAGATCAAGAAGTTCAGATTTTTTTATTTTTAAATATCTCAGCTTAACTGTTGGCAATTAATTTTTAAAATGCACATTTTAAATTCTGCATAGGTCAAACAAATCATAACTTTTGGCCGACAATTTCCTAATAATGATTTCCATAAACTTGTTTTAATGATTTATAAGAATTTGGGGGGTAACCTTTAGTCACTCAAAGTATATTAAAACTTTAATGACTTTACCATCCCATAAAAATTTATATACACTTGACCAATATGAAATCATAAAATAATGGTGCTTTAAGGATTTCAAGTTAAAAAGTAATTTTTACACTAATGCTTTATCTATTTTAAGCACATGGTTGTCACATAGAGAAGACTAAAAATAAGTTCTTATATATGTTTGTTTTTTGGATCAGTTCTTAAAGAACAGCTAAAATACCCCATCAGTGTGGTGTTAACTTATGTCACCAATCAGTGAACAGTGCCCTTCTCAAGCTAGAGTGAACCTGGCTTTCTGCCAAGGAATTTACAAAGAATCCATCAATGCACCTTAGTTCCAGTTATTTATTTTTTTTTTTTGAGACAGAGTCTCACTCTTTTGCCCAGGCTAGAGTGAGTGCCATGGCATCAGCCTAGCTCACAGCAACCTCACACTCCTGGGATCAAGCAATCCTTCTGCCTCAGCTTCCCGAGTAGCTGGAACTACAGGCATGCGCCACCATGCCTGGCTAATTTTTTCTATATATTTTTAGTTGTCCAATTAATTTCTTTCTATTTTTAGTAGAGACAGGGGTCTTGCTCTTGCTGAGGCTGGTTTCGAACTCCTGAGCTCAAACAATCCGCCCGCCTCGGCCTCCCAGAGTGCTAGGATTACAGGCGTGAGCCACCGCGCCTGGCCTCCAGTTATTTCTTAATGTGCAACCCTAGCATTTTTATTTTTTAGTCACAAGGCTGGAATGATAAGACCATTAAGAGCAACAGCTGCCATAAAACCTCATAAGTCATTTTTAATAAGGCCATCAATTTCTGCCAAGAACTAAACAAAGTAAAATGTATAACCAAGCCCTGTTAGCTCTGCTATCAAAGGGAACCAAGACGAAAGATAAATTAATCATTTTGTAAATGACTTACTCTGCAGTGACAGCAGGAGCTAAGGGATCAAACTCCATTACCTCGTAGTAATTGGGTGCCTGGAGATCATTCTTTGTCATCCCTTTAGGCAAAAAAAGAGACCAGTAAACACAGATTGCTTTTCAAGGAGTATACACAATTAATATTCTTATTAATTTAGACTTCAACCATAAGATCTTAACAAACACAACCAAAACAGACTGGTGTTCCAATGCTACTCCCAAGTGCAACAAATCTACAAATTAACAAAGAGATTTCCAAATGTCAACTAAAGGTTCATTTATTATACCTTAGTGTTCAGTATACAACACAAGCATTTTTATCATCTCCTAAAAATCAGTTCTAATGGCCACTGCCCTGAATTTACTTCATATTGCTTAAAGACGCAAAGGAGCTCCTCTAATTTCTCCTATTTTGAATTACCAATAAATCTCTGTTTCCTTATTTGATGCAAATAATAAGGTCTCATGTACCTGGATGATTGCTGGGCAAAGGTGGTGGCCTCTGGTTTGACGGTGCTGCTGCAACGGACTGTAGACTAACTGGCTGTAGCAATGCTGAATTTGAATGTTCTGGAACCTTAAGAAAGCATAACACATGTTCAAATAAACATTCTACATTAAGCTTTTATTATTTAGATCCCTAGGCTTGCAAGTGGCACTACTCCAAGAACCATATACTCTCAACTGGACAAGAACTAGTAATTTTTAACTATTACTTTAGATTTTAGGTAGTAACTGCTTACAAAATTTACTACTTTTCTCTCTGGTTTTATGCCTATTGTATCTCACTTCCCATATAAACTAAAATTTAAAAAAAACATGTTGTCATTAAAAAAGAAGCAGGATTGTATGATTCAGTCCAGATTCTTCGTGGTTTCGCTCTGAATATAAAATCTCAGCTTCCAATAGGGGAAAAAAAAGTCTTAAATCTATAGAGAGGCACACAATGATGTTGTCAAATCAGGGCTGATAAGATAAAGATTAAAATTTTAATTAGAAATGTGTCTTATAATTTTCCTCATTCATTCCACAAATGTTCCTGGGCATAAGCACTATTAATAAAGCAATAAATAAAACAGATCAAGTCCCTACCCTCATGGGGCAGACAATCAACAAATGTAAACAGATGTCAGATGGCACTCGCTCTAATAAAAAAGTAGGGTAATGGGGAGCAGAGATGCTGGGGTGGGATACTGCTCTGATAGTTTGTGGACAGGGAATGCCTCACCATTGGGGACAGGTCAGTAGGGCCCTGACTTAACATGAACCCTGTGATTATCAGAGAGGACACAAGTTCATAGGCTCCAAAGTAAGGGAGGCCAGTGTGTGGGAGCAGAGTGAGCTGAGGGGGAGAGGCAAGAGGGGAGGGTGGAGAGGGAAGAGGCAGGCTCACGTCGGCATGCCAGCTTTTTACTGAGTAAAGCAGTAGGAGGAAAATCATAGGTGGGTTTTGAGCAGACGAGGGACATAATGTGACTTTACTTTTGAAAAACACTGCTGTGGTTTTGAGAATAGATTGTGAGGTGTAGTGTAGGGGAGGAAGGCAAAGGCTGAAACAGGGCAACCCTTTAGAGGCCATTGTAATAACTGTCTGCTCGTGCTTGGACTAGGATGTAGAAGTGAGAAATGAGAAATGGCTGGATACTGGACATATCCTGAAAGTGAAAGGTAGCAGTCAAGGCTATCACCCAAGGTTTTGACCTAAGCAACTGAGGTGGGAAGTCTGCAGGTTGAAAGTGGAGCCTGGGAAGAAATCAAGAGAAGCTGTTAAGTAGAAAGTGGATACATGAGTTTTGGGTTCAGGCAAGGGGACTGAGCTGGAGATAAAAACTTGTAGGTTGTCAGAATTTGAATGGTCACTTCAAGATATGAGACCAAAAGACCACGGAGAAATGAATGGAGATAGAGAAGAGAAGTCTGAAGCGTGGACCTGAGGTCTCCGATCCTCAAAGGTCAGTAGAGGAAGAAGGGCCAGCAAAGGAGAGAAGAAAGAAAAGCAAGACGGGGAGAAGAACCAAAAGTGAGCGGTGTCTGAAAGCCACATATGCAAAAAGGAGGAAGTGACTGACTTTGTCACATGCTGCTGATAAATCAGGTAAGATGAAGACTGAGAATTGCAGTTCTAGATTTAGTAATATGAGAGTTACTGGTGACCATGACAAGAGCTATGTCTGTAGAGAGGTAGGGATAAAAGCCTGTCTGAATTCTTGTCAAAGAGGACGGGGGAAAGAAAGTGGAGACAATAAATATAACTCTAAAGGAATTTTGATCCTTAACCACCTTGCTAACAGAAGTGAGGGAAAGGAAAAGTCCTAACAGGGGCTGCATCAATGCATTACTGAGCAGAATATAAGAATTCATGGCCAGGAGTTCTTTCTTGGCCATGATAATCTGCTGACTAGGTGCACTGCCAGAAAAGGGTTTTGTTACTTACATTATCATATGTATGACTGGAGGCGAGGTTTTGGCTGGTCCTTTGGGTAAACCTAGGATAGTGTGATAATACAGCATGATTACCCTACAGTGAACACAAATGCAAAAAGTACGATGATTTTCCCAGTCTAAAAGCAAAACCTAAACCATACCTTCAGACTGCACAAAGTGTTACTTTTATATAACAATTGCCATCTGGTTGGTTTCAGTGCCCACCAGGTCATGATGCCAAAATGCCAAAGATCTAAAGCACTGTCCCTTGGTAGCCCTGAGACGCTGGAGTGTGCACTAATAAGAACAGAGCCTTTGGTCTTTCCATCAGAGTAACTACCACCCCATCATTTTCTGAAGGATGAGAAGCAGTGCAGAGCAGAAGTTAAGAAGGAAGCTGGGATGGTTCTGGTTCAAAGTAAGGTGGAGCAGACATACTTTACCCTGTCTTGCCAACAGAGTGTCACTATTAAAGCTGGAAAGCACAGAGCAACTATTTCAGGACTCTGAAAAGTAAATAGTAGCAGACTGACAGGGAAAGATGACCAGAATTCAAGTATCACTGAACTGCTGGTGTATTTATCAGGTTTTATTTCTTTATATTCCCTGAGTAAATGCAGTGCAGCCTGAAACCCAAATGCAGGCATCAGTGAGGACAGAGGGCTCCAGGAAGAGCCCTCTCATTTTCACTCAAGGAGAAGAAAAGGGAAATCCTGTGCCCCTTTTTGTCCTCTTCTCTCACACCCCACACAACAGGCAACCTCACAGTGGCTGCAGTGACAGCAGAGGCAACCAGGACCTGTAGGAGATTAATACTCGGTAGGGAATGGAACCTTCCTCTCCAATAGGAGCTATGATACCAAGAGGATGGGGAGAACTCCTGTGTTTCTTTTTTCCTTTCTGTTCAGCAATTTGATCACAGACATAAGCAAGGTCGAGGAAATATGTGGTATTGTAGAGTAACTAAAGCTACAGCTTTATGATTGGAGAATGAAAAGGCAACCCCAGGAAACCAGAAAGTGCCAGAGAAATCACAATGATGGAGGAATTCAGGAAAACAATCTCATAAAGTTGTTTACGAACTCCCAGGCTCACCCCTTGCCCTATGTGTGAATGATCTGATCTCAGTCAGGATAGTAAAAATGTTGAGCACCAAACACATGACCAGCTGTTCAGACCTTATATTGATCACTGGCTGAAAGATATGTGGGACGGATTTGATTAGCACTGCAATGGCTTTGAAAACTTCACTGACATTGGAATCACAGCCCACCGAAGCAGGCTGAAATTGTGGCATGAATCTAAACAGGTTGTTTGCCTACCAAAATCAAAATATCAACATTCTTGAACAGGATTTAAATAAGACCAAGAATCTCATAATAAAACATTTAAAAATGCCCACGACATAATCCAAAATTACTAGGCATATGAAGAACCAGGAAAATTTCAACTTGAATGAGAAGACAATTAATAGACATTGATGCCAGGAGGACACAGATGTTGAAATTACAAATGCTCCAACAAGGAATTGCAAATAATCTTGATTAAAAAAAGGAAAAATAGAAAGTTTCAGCAAAGAAACAAAAGATACAAAGAACCAAATGGAAATTTTAGAATTGAAAATATAATAACCGAAATTAAAAAAAAAAAACAAAAAACTTACAGATGAGCTCAGTAGCAAAATGGAGATGACAGGAAATAGCGAACTCAGAGACCATAGAAATGATCCAATCTAAACAGAGAGAAGAATAAAAAAAAAGTAATAAACAGAACCCTAAGCACCTATGAGACAATGACATATCTAACATTTGTGCCATGAGAGTTCCATTAGGAGAGCAGAAAATGTGTAGTGCTAAAAAAAGAAAAAAATGGAGAAATAACTACTGAAAACTTCACAAGTTTGGTGAAAGACATAAACAAATTCGAGTACCATGTCATAGGTTAAATGGTGGTGCCCCAAAAGATATGTCCATGTCTTAATTCTTAGAACCTCTGAATGTTACCTTATTTGGTAAAAAGGGTCTTTGCAGATGTAATTAAGGATCTAAAGATGAGGATATCATACTGTATAAATCTCGGTGGGCCATAAAACCAATAGTGACCATAAAAGAGAAAAGCAGAGGGAGATTTGAGACACACAGAAGAAAAAGCCAGGTGAAGGTACAGGCAGAAATTGGAGTGATGTGGCCAAAAGTCAAGAAATCCAAGGAATGCCAGCAAGTCACCAGAATTGGGCAGAGGCAGAGAATGGATTTTCCCCTAACGTCCTGGAGAGAACATGGCTCTGCTAAATTTCAGACTTCTTGTCTCTAGAACTATGAGAGAATAAATTTCTGTGGTTTTAAACCACCCAGTTTGTGGAATTTATTACTGTAGCCACAGGAAACTAATATGATCAGCGAATCCCAAACAGAACAAATCAAAAGAAGTCCGTGCCCAGACACATTATAATCAAACTGCTCAAAATGAAAAAAAAAAAAAAAATTCTTTAAAGCAGCCAGAAAGTCAGAGAACACAATACATTATCTATATGGGGAACAACAAGTCAAATTAATGTAAATTTCTGACTGGAAACCATTAGGCCAGAAGAGAGTGGAACCACCGTTTAAAACCGTAGAAAGAACAGACCGTGAATGAAGAATTCTATATTCAGTGAAAATATCCTTCGGGAACAAAGATATAATAAGACATTCTCACATGAAGTAAAGCTAAAAGACTGCTGCCAATAGATTTGCTCTAAAAGAATTGCTAAAGGAAGTTCTTCAGAAAGAAGGGAAATTATACTAGAAGAGAGAAGAATAACAGTACTGGTAAATATTGGGTAAATATAATAGACTATTCTCGAGTTCTTTAAAATATATTTGAGGTCTACAAGCAAAAATTATAACATTGTTGGTTGTTTCTTTTCAATGTATAGAGGTACAATATATAACTATAATATAAAAGAGGATTTGTATAGTGATAAGATTTCTACATTTTACTTCAAGTCGGAAAGCACTGATTTTAAGTACACTGAAAAATTAAGTATACTGAAATCACTGAAGAAAACTCTCTCTCTATATATATGCACACAAACACACTATACAAAGATGCAGTCAAACTCACAATAGATAAATTAAAAGGGAGTACTAAAAGTATTCCAATAATCCAAAAGAAGGCAGGAAAGAGAAGACAGAGAAAAAAAGGGAACAAATAGAAAAATTATACAATGATAGACCAAAACCCAACATACAACTACATTAAATGTAAATGGTGTAAACATTTCAATTAAAAGACAGAAATTATGAGAATACATAAAAATGGATGAACCAACTATATGCTATCTATAAGAAACTTCAAATATTTTAATATAGTCATGTTAAAAGTAAAAAGATGGAGAAAGATATAATATGCGACCACTAATCGAAAGAAAACTAGAGTGTCTATATTAATATCAAAGTGGACATCAGGGCAAAGAAAATTGTGAGGGACAAAGGGATATTACATAATGATAAAAGGGTCAATTAACCAAGACAACAATGCTGAATGCATGAGTTCAAAACACATAAACCAGTTTTACACAATCTCTTCTAGAAAGATTGCATGCTGTATGATTCTATTTAGATGACATTTTCAAAGACAAACTATATACAGTGATAGAGAACAGTTTGCTGGTTGCTGGGGGTCAGGGGTTGGAAGGTGTGACTGTAAAGGAATACCACAAGGGAGTTTCTTAGGGTGATGGGACTGTTTTGTATCCTGAGTGTGGTGGTGGTTATATGAATCTATACATCTGTTAAAATTCATATTAATAGAACTGTACACCAAACAAAAGGTCGATTTTACTATGTGAAAATTTTAAAAATAAAATTAAGTACAAAAAGAAAGAAAAGGACAGTTATTGAAATCAGACCCATTTGAATTTGAATCCAATTTCAGCACTAGCTGGGCAACCACTGGCAAGTTAATCTTCCTCAGCCTTGGTTTTAAAATGAAATTGATAGTGGTACCTACCTCATAGGGTTATTAGGAGCATTAGTAAGTAATTAGTAAGCATACTTATTGGCTTGTTGCCTGATAGTAAGTGGACTATAAATATGACCTATGACTTTATCCTGTCTTCATTATTGTTTTTCAAGGATTCTTTCTGTTGTGAACAATTGCATCACTCACTTGTTCTGTGATGGTGAACAAATTAAACTGCAAACATGAAGGGTAGGAAAAAAAATCTGATGACCATTTCGACATTTTAATGGCTGATTCTGCCTCTCATAAGTGATCTTAGGCATATGATTTAACCCAGGTTCATGCCCTAGTCAACTTTAGTGCTTTGATTTCTGACACAGTGAAAAGTTGGGTCGAATATATAGTTTCATGTATCTATAACATTTTTTTTGAAAATTAGAAAAAAATAGATAAAACTTAAAAAGATAGTCTAGAAACCAAACTTGTTGCTATTACAGATTATCTTTTATGCCTCTGGATTCTAAGAACTGTTATAATTATTTTGATATCTGAATCTTAGGGTAGGTACCCATCATGGGGTTTCTCAGTGTATCACTGGAAAATCACTGCTTCATGATTCTCTGGGATCATTGTTAAAACCAGTGATTGCTGCTATTGAATCAGAATTTCCAGGGGCCAGTAATTTGACTTTTTAACAGTTACTCAAGTGATTTTTAGGTACACTAAAGTATGAGATCTACTAGGTTACAGACTAAAATAAGCAGCTATTAGCTGGAATTTGATTTTTTGATGAATTTTACAGACATTTGTTATAATGAGATTTTATCTGTATTACTTATTCTTTCTCATATTACCCAACAAGATTAGCAAGACAGCAGGAGCAAATCAGATAACCTTTTTTTTTTTTTTTTACACAATACTTTGAGTTGCTGTTTTACAGAATCAGATACTTTAAACCAGATTATTCACCATGCAACTTCACTAGAAATTTGCCTACATTTCAACATTTACATGCACTGCATGTAGCCAAGACCTGAGGTAGTCAATCTAAGGTATTGACCCAGCTTAGTGGTTCATGAGCTAGCCACTGAAACTGTACCATTTCCCAACATATGAATCTTTCCTTTCTCCTCTTCTTCCCTTACACTTTTTTTTGCTCATTTTTCTTCTCAGTTTGATTCTTCTTTCTCATTATCCTCCCTCTGCCCCTCCCCCTTTTAAAACAGAAAAGTAATTTGGTGACTGAGTACACAGTATCTAAATAAAACAACACTAGGCAACTTTAAAATAAAAATCTAAATTCATTGATATAAATGCACTGCCAAAATATGTTGTTAAGTGAAAAGCAAAAGCAAAGTTCAGAACAGTGTGATAGTATGTTGCATTTTATTTAGTAAAGGAGACAACAATTCATATTCATATTTACCTAAAGACATTTTGGAAGGATAAATAAGAACTTAGAGTGGATTATCTGGGTGGGAGCAGACAGTGACACTACAGAAAGGGGAAAGAAAGAATGAAGTGCGGATGAGATCAAGAATTGTCTTACACATCTTTTTATATTGTTTTGATATCTGAATCATGGAAATGTATTGCCTATTACCTAAAATATATATGTTTAAAAGGAAAAAAGCAACAATGGCTTTGGCATAAGGCAAATCCAACTTCTATTTATTTCGTGCTCTATTTATTCTATTTAACCGCTCTCTTTTAGTTTCTCCCTTCCTGTATCCTGTGTTTCTTTATGCAAATAGAGACAAATATTAACATATATTCTTATTTCACACCTTCTTACACAAATGCAATATATTATACACACAAAACTTTGCACCTTTTTTTCCTACTTAGCAATAATAAATATATTGGTGATTGTCCTTCACATAAAAAGCCTGTTTTTCATCCCCTAGCTGCATAATACATTATACAGATATTTATTTAACCAGTCCCCAACTGATGGATACTTGTTTCCAATTATTTACTATTGCCTAAATGTTGTAAAAAATAATCTTATAAACACCTAATTTTGTATAAGTGCAGTATAAATTCCTAGAAATAAGACTGCAGATTCAAAGGTAAATGCATTTATAATTTTAGTAGATATTGCCACTTGCCCCTTATAAGGGTTGCATAACTTTGTGACAGTATCTGTCTTTCCATAGCTAACAAAGTATGTTATCAAATATTTGGACTTTTCTCAATCTGAGAAGTTTAAAAAAATACCTCATTGGAGTTTAATTTACATTTCTCTATAAGTAAACTTGAACATCACTGCATGTGTTTATGGGTCATCAATGTTTCTTTCTTGGTGAACTATCAGTTCATCAGACTTGCTACTTAACTGGCTATATGAACTTGGGTAATACGTTCTATTCCCTTGGATAGAGAAGGGACTAAGAGGTCTCAGTCTCTTGTCCTGTACAATAGGAATAATGATAATAGCACTGACCTAAGAACTTTAGAGATTACAAGAAATAAACAAAAGTAGCTTAATAAAGCAGCTGGCACATAGCAAGTGCTCCATAATTGGTGTGGCCATTACTCTTAATTTTGAGCCTCATTTCTCTTCTATCTCCCTTGTCATTGTATTTCCCCTGTTTTCCCCCTACCTCCTGTTACCACTAAAGGAAAAACAGAAACAATTTATTAAAGGCTTATTATGTACCAAGTGCTATATTAGGAGTTTTGTATACAGCATCTCACTGAATCTTTGTAAGAGTCCTAGGCAGTATTCTTAGAAAAAATGAACATTCACAGTGGCTATGTATCTCATCCTAGGTCACACAGCTAGAAGGCAGTAGTACTGAGATTCTGACTCAGGTCTGATTGATTTTTAAATCTGTATTTTTTCTATTATGTCGTGTTTTCTTTAATATAAGGAATCAGAATGTCATGGTATTAGTTCTGCAGTGTTACTGACATACTTACAGGGGTGTTTCTGTATTTTCGAAGGATAGCAAATCCATCTGTGGATGAAGACTGGGTATTAAGTGGTTTGTTACATCAGGACTTGGAGAACTGAAATCTAGAACACAAAATGGACTTGTTTGGCTTTAAAACATTTTGTCAGTTGTTATGCTGGATTTTCCACAGCATAAAAAAAAAAAAATCCAACCAAATTAGAGAGATTTAGATTTTTTTGTCACCATAAAATCATGAGATTCCCTCTAAGAGAAATTAGAAGGCATAATTTGATAGTTAGAGAGAGACATTCTCTGCCACAAAAACTGTTTGTTGTAAAGGTAACAAATACTTTTATATTGGGTTTTCTGAAATTCCAAGCTGATCCAGAATGGAAAGGATTTTATATGTCTTGTTCTGCCCAGCACAAAAATAAAAAGTTATGTTATATATTGAATAGCTCTACATTCATCTCAAGCTCCAAGCCCCATAATCTTAAATGAAATAGCCCAATGGGAATAATTCTTTTATCTCCTCTGAAAATTCCTGATGAATCAAGAACACTCTCCAATGTAACTGATTCTACACATCCCACTGGCCTACATAAGCAAGTAGCCAACATTTCAGAAATGGGGAAAGTTATAAGAAAACCACAAATTTAGTGATACTGAATATCACTTACTCTGGATATATCATTTACTCTGGAAACACCAGATGACATAAGAGAAAAATTGATTTTAGTTTGGTAAAACTTCTGGATTTCAGCATTTTTCATCATCTTTATTTTGAAATTTACCAACATTTGTTGGGAATAAGGATAGTAGAAGATAAATAAGTTAGATAAGACAGGTAACCCCTATCTTTTATTAATGTTTATAAAATGCATTGTAGGCATTTTTACAATGCATTTTATAAACATTAGTTCATTTACCTTCATAACAACCCTTTAAAGCAATTGTTCCCATTTTAAAAAGTAAGAAAGTCTCAAAGGATAGGTGGTTAAGAAGTGACCAAACTGGTATTTTGACTTAGACTTCTCTGGCTTTACAGCCTGTATTTTTCCTTCTACATTTTACCACCACTTGGATCATTCCTTGTAATTCCTGAGTTTCCTCCTTTGCATCAAATATTTCCTTACCTGATGCTGTGGTACAGCAGAAAAACCCAGTGATAATAGTACGTAGGTTCAGAGTAGATTTTAAGTATTGACCATGGACATGAGCAATCTCTACAAAGCAGGCCAGGTGAATTCCATGAGATTCTAAGCCAGTGGGATGAATTTCAAGGACCTCCTCCCCCAGGCACATCCCATTCCTGTATTGGGTTTGACCCAACCATGTGCCAGGAAGTAATTACATCTCCTGACATAGTTCTCTGATACTCAAACTGACTTCGGTCCTTCTCAGGTAGCATTTAATCATGAAATTAAGAACTGTTTCACATCAACCTCTTCTGCTGGTCTGAAAAGGCCTGAGTGCTTATTTACTTAAGTCTGGAAGCTGAGCATTGCTGGTGCTGAGTTCTCCCAGAGTGGCCCTAGGCATCAGAGGACTGGGACTCAGGTCGAGGAGATCACAAGATGGGGCAGAAGGCTCACTGGTAGTCTGAAAACAAAGCAAAAAAAAAAAAGAAAAAAATGTGTCATGTAGTTTATCTTGGCTTTCTCCCCACAGGCTTTCCTTAATAACATTAAGTTATTAAGGCAATTACTCTATATCACCAAAACCACTCCAACTTATCAATGCATGTCTCCTCTTTATAAGACTTGTTTTTGATAAACCTTGCTTCTTACTGTATAACTGGTAAATTGTTCAATTGTTTATTTTATAACATTTCTACTCACTTACATTGGTGGTTTCCTTCTGGTTCTTATTTTGCTCCAAAATCCTTTGTTGGTTTCGAGTAAACCTGTTTAAATTAGTAAAATGCAAGTATTTAAAAGAAAACAGATATGAAAATGCCATAAAATTCAACAATTATAATAAGAAAATATTAAGGAATAGAAACAATCAGCCTCCTGACAGTAAAATTCTACTCAATTCCCAATAAAATACTTTTTTTTTTTGAGACAGAGTCTTGCTCTGTTGCCCAGGCTAGAGTGCCGTGGCGTCAGCCTAGCTCACAGACAACCTCAAACTCCTGGGCTCAAGCAATCCTCCTGCCTTAGCCTCCCAAGTAGCTGGGACTACAGGCATGAGCCACCATGCCTGGCTAATTTTTTCTATATATGTTTTTACTTGGTTGGCTAATTTATTTCTATTTATAGTAGAGACGGGGTCTCACTCTTGCTCAGGCTGGTCTCGAACTCCTGAGCTCAAGCAATCCTCCCACCTTGGCCTCCCAGAGTGCTAGGATTACAGGTGTGAGCCACCGCGCCTGGCCAATAAAATACTTTTAATATTTTTTTTCCAGTTTATAGAATATTAATACTCTCAGAGAAAATGGTGAGAAAATAGAAAAGTGTTTTTAAACATTAATAATAATTCCATCACCCAGCAATTATTAACCCTATTAACATTATTCCAATATTTCTTCTATAAGTGAATCTGTTTTTAAACTTAGTTGAAATTATATCTTACCTAATTCTGTATCCTAATTTATGTCGCAGCATTTTTCTACTCAAAAATACAATTTCTAATGGCTGTAATATTTTACCTTATGAATCTATCACACCTTTAACCATTCTTCTTATTCTCAAATATTTGTTTTCTATCTTGCCATTATAAATAATTTTCCAAAAATTCAAATACATTTAAAGTATTTTCACCATTTCACTATTTGTAAGATACTTAATACCAACAAAAAATACTGACCTTTTACAACTGTAATTTAATTTTACACTGCTTGTCCAATGAGAGTAAAGGAGCAGTTAAATAAATAGAAGAATAGATGTAAAACACTAGCCAAGTTGAAGGCAGCAGTCCAAGGCTCAAGTGTCAGCATTATTACCTAGTAGCTACATGAGCAGGATATGACTTCCTAAACCTTGGTTCTCCATCTGCTAAAAGGGAATAACACATTTGAACCATTTGCTCAGAAAGTTAATTTCCAGGGCAAAGACAGAAAGATAGGTGGTACAGGTGGATGAATGTGGAAATGTTTGCAAACTGAGAGTTGCTTTGGAAACATACAGTATTACTATTATGACACATTTACTCTATAAGCCCAAACACTTTAAAGTGTAAAAAGCTTACAATGAATCTGAACATGCACTTAGGGTTAAGGATTTTTCTAAAACACATGCTTTTTAAAATTCCATCTAGTTATAGCATTGGCTTCTTGCATTCTAGTCAGTTATGTCCTGGGTATGAACAACCTTCCCAGATCAAGCCCTGAGTAACAAATTTCAATTTCTTTATTTGCACAACTATTCCCTGGATGAAATGAGTGGAGACTTTGGGGAATGTTGGAATAAAGCAAATGAATGTATTCTGCATGTGGGATTGATGTGAATATTTGGGGACCAGAGGACAGACTGTGATAGACAGAGTAATGCCCCCTTCCCCTAAAGGCATCCACATTCTAGTCAACAGAACTGGTGAGTAAGTTAGGTTACATGGAAGGGGTAATTTAAGGTTGCAAATGGAATGAAGTTAGCTAGCAAGCTGACCTTAATGGGGAGATTATCCTGGATTGCACAGATGAGCCCAGCATAGTCATAAATGTCCTTAAATGTGCACGAAAGAGGCAGAAGCGGAAGAGAGATACTGTGTAAGAAGGACTGAACTAGACCCTGTTGGCTTTGAAGATGGAAGAAAGGGGACATGAGCTAGGAATGTGGACAGCCTCTAGGAGCTGCAAAAGGTAAGGAGATGGATTCTCCTCTGTTTGGACTCCTGACCTAAAGAAATCACTTCATCATCTTGTGATAATAAAGTTGTGTTGTTTTAAGCCAATAACTTCGTGGTAATTTGTTATAGCAGCCACAAAAAAATAAAATGCCAGACTAGTATCTTTTCTAGAGGCAAAAATTTCTGAATTTTAGGACTTGAGTGTTTCAATCACACAAATTACTGCAGTTGCTTTGGCATACAGGGTTAAAGCCCAATCAGAACAAGCTGTTCACAGCAGTAATCCAATTTCCTGATATCTAGGCCAAATAAACACACATTCCCCTTCAGAGAAAGCCTTTATGCACTGGTCTTATGGTTTGCAATGGAATTCTCCAAAATGAAAACCAGAAGGCAGCACTATACTGAAAACCATGTGATTTTCCTTGGGTATTTTTCTGTTTACAAAGATTTGTTCCACAGAAAACAAAGGACAAGGATTGTGAATCTGTTCAGTGCTAAGAAAGAAAACTGGGCTCACATCATCAGTCAATGCCCTGTCCCTGTCCCTAATAGGCAATAAATATGAGATAGTGAAGGAAAGAAACTACCATTTACTGGTGTTATTTCAGTGACTCTCTTGGTTCACTAATGATCAGTAGGAAAAAAATCTAGTCAATAAATTAGAAGGCTCAATGGGACATTAATAGGGAGGAGATATAATATTTAATAGATATCAGTGTATTAATACTAGCATTGCACTAGGTGCTTTTAGAGATCTCATTTAATTATCAAAAAAAAAAAAAATGCCCAGCCTCTGCAAATAAGTATTATCATCCTCTTTAATGGATTAAAAAATCTTAAGTCTTAGAAAAGTTATGCAACATATTCAAAATCATCAGCTAGATTTGCACCCAGCTCCCTTCACCTCTTTCCTTTATGGCAGATTGGCCTCATTCTTCATAAACTGGCTAGAAATATAGCCACTGTGCAATTAAACATTCCCAGTAATTCTCAACAGAAATGGTGCCTACCTCTAAGGGTGCCAACAAATGTTTCTTTAAGGCCAGGTGCAGTGACTCATGCCTTAATCCCAGCCCTTTGGGAGGCTCAGGCTGGAAGATCCCTTGAGGCCAGGAGTTTGAGACCACCCTGGGCAACAAAGCGAGACCTTGCAAAATAAGGTCCTTACGAGATCTTACAAAAATAAAAAATGACCCAGGCACAAGGATTAGTTGAACCCAGCAACTGGAGGTTACAAGCTACGATCGTTCCACTGGATTCTATCCTGGGTGACAGAGCAAGACCCTGTCTCTAAAAAAAAAACAAAGAAAAAAGAAAAGAAAAGAATTAATCACTTTAACTAGGAGAAACATCTTCCTGGCATTTACTGAGCAGGGGCCACACACTAAAGGGAAAATCATCCCATCCGAAATGCCAGTACGACTCCCATTGAGATACAAGGATATATGAAGTGTTCCCTGCCAGGCACTCTAAGGAGAATGATGAGTAACTGGTGGTGAAACTGGAATTGGAGGATGGATGGAGAGGGTACACCATCTGCTCACCTCTCGTATCCAAGGATGGCATTATTCAAATCCTCATTCACTTGAATTAGCTCAACAGTTACATCTTCATTTTCCACCACCACAAGCAGGTCCATGATCCTCTCCTGCATCTCCCGACCTGTCTTATAAAGTTTCTGTCAAAGGAAGGAGAGAAGTATTTTCTTTCATGCTAGGACTGTTCTATAAAGACAACAGACTTGCCAATCTGCACACACCTGAGATCACCTCCACACTGAGTCACCTACAGGAGACTACCAACATATTTACTGTGGACAGCTCACCCCTCCTATCAGAAGGAAGTGAGCTATGAAATAATTATATTTTCCTCTAAAAATCAAAACAGATTATAAGGACAATATGATACACTGGAAGTAATATTGGACGAAAAATTATTACTAAAAGTGCTGTGTGGGAATTCTAGATGCACTGCTGTGCCACGTTGGGGAAAAAATTGTTTCCTAAATCTCAATTTTCTCATTGGTAAATGGAAATTATACCACTTGCCACATCTACCTCAAAAGCGGACATGAAAATCAAATGATAGGTACGTAGTGAGGAACTCTATAACTATAAAGCATAAACATGTTATTGTCATTATTAGTGATAGTGGAAGAAGTAGTTAAAATATATTTACAGTGGCATTATTTTATTTCATGTTATGTTGTACTTAAACATGTATAGTTACATCATTTTCAAGGTAAACTGAACCAGGATTAAAAAACCAGTTATGAATAATGCCCTTATTTGGAGTACCTAGAATCACTGCATTAAGCCATGACTCCATTCCCCAAACCAGATTTTTCTCATAAGCATCAGAGGCATCTACAGCAAACTTACTGATTCAGAATCTTCAGGGCTGAGGCTCTGGGAATCTACATTTTTGGAAAACAAACAACCCGAAGTGTTTCTTATGTATACTGACATTTGAAAACTGCTGCCTTCCAACTGACTTCCTTCTAGGCAGGCCTCCAATAAACCTGAGGCATGTAAAACTGGTATTAATATTTCCGCAAGTCCATCTTGGCTAGAATTTGTCCGTGTAATGGTATATTAACATCAGGCAAAAAACACAGGGAGTTTCTCCTTTCAAAATGAAAGCAGCAGAACTTGCCGAAACATCACGCAATTACATTATCTGACTTTTTCCCCTCAAGAAAGGAAGGCCTGCTGAAAAATTTATGCTTCATGAAACCATTTAGAATCTCAAACAATCTATTACAAGATTCCTGACAGGAAATCTCTAAATAAATAAATCAAACTATTACTAACTGGCATTTAGACGCAGAGGTAAAAGCCGCTACCTACAAAATCATAAACAAAAATATTTAAAAGACAAAACAAAATAAAATGGGAAAATAAAAAGTCTGAGGCAGACAGATAGATGACAGACTCTCGGTTTTTATACTTGCAATGTGCAGATAGGAAAACTGTCTTATTTGTTGATGACAATGGCCACTATCAGCAACAGTACAGTGCAGGGATCAACAGTTTTTCTTAAAGCCTCAGATATCAAATATTTCCTGCTTTGTGGGTCATCTAGTCTGTGTTGCAACTATTCAACTCTGCCATTGTAGTATAAGAGCAACCCTAGAAAATATGTAAACAAAAGGGCGTGGACATGTTCTAACAAAACAAAGACAGGTGGCAGACTAGATTTGGGTCACTTATGGTCCCCTGGTATAATGCAAAGAGAAAAGATTTTGGACTCAGCAGGTCAAAAGTGTCTCCCATATACATACTTGATATGGGATTTTGGGAAATAAGGCTAAAATTTAGCCTTGGATTTTCTTTTGTTTTGTTTTTTCATGTATAACACCATGATAACTACAACTATCTTGTAGGGTTTTCGTAAGACTACAAAATGGTGTAGTTGAAACACCATAGTACCTGGCACACAGAGGTAGTCGGTAGTCAATAAATTTCTCATAGTTGCTTAATGAGGTGTCACTAGAAGCTCAACTAGATAACCAATACAATCTTGCAATACTCATGCTATTACCCAGGACCCAATATTATATAAAGGAGAGAACTAAGAATGGCATTTAATTTAACCCCCACGATGAATGAAAACTTTTCCTTTGTTCTTTAGAGAGTGAACAGAAATTGTTCCTCTTGTTGCTCACTGGCAATCTCGCTAAAACAATGTGAAGATCAAGGGAATACAGTGGCCATTAGATGCTTATGACAAAAATGTAGAAATTAATTTGAAATGAATTTGCAGCCAACATCAATAGCCCCCGGTCACATGAAGACACTCCCTTTGCCTTTTCCGGAGACAGATGGAAGGGAAACATGAAAGGAATACCATATCTTTCAATAGGTTTGCAAAGCAGAATGTGAAAAACCTCTTCAAAAGACAGCCCACTCTGATCTCTGCAATTGATGTCTGTCTCAGAGGAGCGCCAAGCCACCTAGAAACAGCATAGATCAAGCACGACGGACAAAAAGGATGGGTCAAGAGTTCCCCAAAGCAGGGCTGTGGATGTGGGGAGGCAGGGGGAGCGAGTCAAAATACAGAGTAACAGCTGCTGGTGCATATGTCCATCACAGAGCCCTTGGAAGCGCCTCCTTTTATACCACATAAAAGAAAACACAGGCTTCTAAGTTAAAGTGAATTTAACAATCACTTCAAAAGTCTTTGGAGCAAAACAAAAAGGAGCTCATTAAGCACTTTCTCTTTCGACATCCAGATGGCTCCTACACCTCCACAGAGCACTCAGGAATTAAGGAAGGAGATCCCTCTGCACTTTCAACTCCAACCATAGTCATCCCACATTCAGCAACACAGGGCAACTCCATAAAAAGAAAGATAAAAATGCTTGAACATCTCCCTTGAAAGAGCAAAAACAGGAAGAAATGCGTTTTCTTGAGCACGTCTCTGGAAATAATATCTGTATGGCAATAACACTATTATCAGCCCATAACATATTTCCTTTATCCCAGTTCTCCCCACCCAGACTGCAAGAGACACAGAGAGTGTGTCTATCTGCTCAAATTAGAAACTGGCCCTAGCCACTCTAAAACTGAACATTTCTCACTGAACTTGCTCATGCAGTCTCCTTTTTCTTACACAGACCTCAGCTGAGTGACAAACTGTCAACATAATCCTCAAGAAGATCATTCATTTATTAGAACCCTTCTGACTCTTTCCCAACTAAACACTGTCTGCATTTTATTTCTCTAATGCCTTTATCTTTAGTAACTCCTTCTGTCCTCAGTCATTCATTCTTCAACAAAGAGCAATGATCAATTCTACAGATGTTTAATGAACTCGTTCAGTATACAAAATGTATACTCTAAATATACATCGTTGTATGAAGGACTGTGATGGATTTAAAAGTATAGGATTTGGTTACTGCCTTCAAATTGCTTCCCATCTAGCTTGAGAGCTAATACATGCTCACATGAAGAGACAATAGGTTAGCAATCTACACTAGGAAGTCAGTCCTGGGTTCAAAATGAGAAACATGTTGGTCAAGTGGATAGAACATAAGCTCAGGAGAACAAGGTTCTCACTCCAGCTCCATTGCTTGCCACTGTGTGGGCAAATCATTCCCTTTCTGAACATGTGGCCTCATCTGTAAAGGAAGGGAGATGGACTCGATGACTTTGACAGTCCCTTCTGCTCTTAATAAAAAGTTTCTGAATGGTAAAGATAAATGAGTGGTCAAAGGAGTATGACTTTTTTTTTTTCCCCACTCTCAGGTTTTTTTCCTCAGCTGGTTACAAAATATTCTCACAGGATAAGATTTTAGATTCCCATGATTTTGTAGTTCTCCAAGTTAAAGTAAGACTTTCTTTACTTGTACTTTCAAAATCTGAGTTCCTTTATTCTGCAGAAGACTAAAGCATTCTTTTTTTTTCCTTGTCCTACCTGGGGTAGGCAGAATATGAGATAAGAAAGACTAAAGTGGGAGATACCAGGCAGTCAGCTATTCAAGATAAGAGTAAGGTGGGCCAGAGTTGAGTGCATAATGCCAAGAGAGCCAACAAACGGAAATGCAAGTCACAATTCTTCATTTCTATAACTGGAGCAGATGCCTCTAACTCATCACCACACCCATTAGACTGGATATAGCCTCAGAATCATCTACTCCACTCTGGCAAGCTAAAGGAAATCCAGTCTCCACCCCTAATGAAGTTCAAAGTCCACAAGCAACACAGGGGTGGGAAAAAATGTCTACTACACAGTATGATTCTACTGTTAAGAGACTAACAAAGAGCAGGAGCCCCCTTAATTAGGAGGGCTTCAGGATCTAATTGTTCAGTACAGATTGGAGAAAAAGAGAGTGGATTCCAACACATATATCAGATTTCAGATGCAAGGAAACAGACAGGGAACAGGTTCCAAATAAACAGAATAGCTACCAGAAGGTAAGCACAAACAGATAATACAGGAAGAGGTTCCAAGTACACAGACTGGTTTTAATGTTCGCAAATACTGCAATAAGACTGGACTGCGGTCGCTGGTAAAGTCTACGTGCAAGAGCAGCCAGGAAATTTATGAGCAGATACCTTTCCCATGTGCTGGACACCTTTCCTTTGCCCTCCAGATTCACTGTCTGCACTTTCTGCCCTACTCTGTGCCCTGGGGCCCAGCCTGTAGGCACCGCATTGTCAGGTGTCAGCCAACAGGGCATGCTGGCAGGAAACAGGAGGAAGGGAAGAGAATGAAGTCTGGATATTTATTCCCTCTACTTCTTCCACTGCTGCTCTCAAGGCTGCCCCTTTCCACATTATTCTTTCCACTGGGTTCTGGCAAAAGTTCCTTCTTCTTGCCTTCTCATACCTGGGGAAATTGGTGAATAGTCCAGACTGGTGATTTAGCCAACGCGGTTTCCCTGAATTCTACAACATCTTACTAAATAAACAGTAGCTTGATCCAACTTTCTTCAAATTATCCAAACTGAGTATGTCATCTCTTTGACTAGTACACCCCATAAGGCATGAAAATACATCTTTAGAGTAACATTAAAATAGTATGATACCAACTTAGGCACAAATGGGTCAAGGGGAGTAAACAGCCTCCAAAAGACTTCCTTATACTAGAATGTATAGTATGTGATAAAGGGGCATTTGAAATTATTGGAGGAGGTCTGAATTATTAGTAAATGTTATTTGGACAACTAGCCATCTAATAAAAAACAAATGAAGGCAAAATCCCTATATCATACCAAGGATAAAGATTGAAATTTTAAACCATATAAAATCTGGGGGGGAAATATATTTTGATTCATTAAGTATATTTTTATTGAGTGATTACAGTGTGTCAGGCACTGATCTGGGAGCCAGACCTGAGCAGTGAGCAAGACAAGCCTTGTGGAGCTTCCAATCTAGTAGGCAGACAGCTGACACCTGTGTAAGAAAAGTTTCAGACTCGCAAGTGTCAGGCAAAGAATGGAAGTGATGTGACAGGAAGGTGGCTGACTTCAGACGCCGGAGTCACAGAAGACCTCTCAGGGAGGTAACACACTGAGATTGCGATGAAAAGACAAAGTTAGCCTTTTGAAGACGGGGAAGCATGTGAGTCAGGGATGGAACAGCTCTCCAGCAAGAATGAACTGAGGGTGCTCGAAGAACAGGAAGGGGGTCAGCGTGCATGTGCCATGGAAGCAGAGGTAGCCAAGACATGACCAGGAAGGGCTTCGTGGCCAGCGTAAAGAGACTGGGTTTTATTCCAAGTGTAATGGGAAGCCACTGGCAAGTTTCAAGCAAGGAACAATGTAACATGGTTTACCTTTTAAAAAGCTATGATAGACATGCTCAATATTACCAATCATTAGGGAAAAACAAATGAAAACACAAATGAGATACTACTTTGTACCCACTAGATGGCAATTTAAAGAAACAAAAACAAAACACAGTGAAAACAACAAGTGTTGGTGAGGAGGTGGAGAAATTGGAATCCTAGTACTGTAAATTGCTGGTAGAAATGTAAAATGGTATAGCTATAGTGTAAAACAGTTTGGTGATTCCTCAAAACGTTGAAGTTACTATATGGCCCAGTAAGTCTACTCCTAGGTTGATACGCAAAAAAAATGAACACAAGTATTCAAAAAGAAAACTGTACATGAATGTTCATAGCAGCATTACTCATAATAGCCAAAAGGTGGTAACAACCTGCATGTCTATCAACTAATGAATTGATAAATAAAATGTGGCATATCCATACAATGGAATATTATCAGGTCATAAAAGAATGAACTTCTGATACGTGCTACAACATGGATGAACTCTGAAAGTATTATAAGTGAAAGAAGCCAGACACAAAAGATCACATATCGTCTGATTCCATTTATATGAAATGTCTAGAAGATGTAAATCCATAGAGAGAGAAAGCACGGTGGTGGTTATCTGGAAATGGGAGAAGACGGTAAGAGGGAGAGAGTGCTTAATGGATGTGAGGTTTCATTTTGGGGTGATGGAAATGTTTTGGAACTAAATAGAGGATATAGTTACACTGTGAAAGTACATAAATGCCACTGGATTGAATGCTTTAAAATGGTTAATTTTGTTATGTGAATTTCACCTCAATTGAAAAAAAAAAGCTATATAGAGTTTTAAAGTTTTTGCACAGCACTGTACTGAATACCCTGAAAATCTTTGATAACAAAATACGTACAAATGCTGGATAAGATATATTAATTAAAAAAAAAAAAACAAAAACTCCTAACATGCATACCTAAACTTTCAAGAATGCATGAAAAATCCTGAAAGGCTGAAAATCAAAGAGGATCCAAGGACGTGAGAGGCAATAAAGACACAAAGGCTCAAAAGGCACCCATCTGCCAATCTCTAATAACTTTGAGTTTTCAGCAGGAGCAAAAACAAAGCCCAGGGCCTGAACAAGACGGGGAGATGGAGCAAAAACTCCTATTTGCAGCTGGGACTCCTACATGGCTACTCCTGATATAAGCCAGCAAATAAAAAAAAAACTTCAGCTATAAAAGGGAGAAAAAGGGACACGACAAGAAAAATAGTGTGCCGGCTTCGGCTTTTGGTGGAGAGAGGGAAAATATGTATATTTCCTGAGAATTCTAATAGCCGTACGACATCCTCATCTCTAGAGATGAGGCTGTGTGCCTTCAAAGTTTAAAAACTCCAGAAAGTGCTGGCCACTCTTCTGACTGCAGAGGTTCCTAGATTCTTTTAGAATCCACCAGTTATTTGGAGGACGGTCCTTTGTTCTGGCCAGAACAGCCACAATGGAAGTTCCCAGCTCAGAAAGTAGAGGACGGATACAGCTGACTTAATCACAAGTGCTCTAGGGCCATCCAATTTTACTCTGATTTTGAAGTTGGCATGTGCTGCCTCCAGGAAAGTCACTTACAAAGGGTCTCTTTCACCTGGGTGAGGCTATGGTTTTCTCAGTTGGTCTGATCCCACCAGCCTTATCAAGCACTGAATATTCTCACTGTTCTGGTCACCTGATGGTCTATCTAGCCTTTCCTGTAATCGGTGGGGTTTATTCTTATTTTCATATTTCTTCTGTCATTTCAATGGGATTTGAAAAAAAGAGAATAGGTAAGTTTATTATTTAAGCAAGCTAAAACTATGGTTATTAGCCGGTTTTAGGGGGAAAAAAAAGTCTGTTTCACAACTAATAGTTGATTTCAGATATTTTTATCACTTTTTTACAGTTGCTCTCCCTCTTCCCTCAGAGTGTGCCCGTGGCCTTCATTGTCCCCCACCTGGCTGTACCCTGCTCTGATGACCCTCTAGGCTCAGGCTAAAGACTCCAAAAGCCCCAGCAGTTATGTGGGGGTAGCTGTCCTGGAAGCTAGCATTATCTGGGGGTTCTAACTCTACTGACCTGAATAGTTCAGAGAGGTGTGAGAAAACCTTTGAAAAAGTACAATGTAAAGAATTACTTTGTTTTCCCATAATCTATCTTTCCTGGCTTCACCCTTGTCCTTTTTTCCCATAGAAGATTCCATCACATTATTTCAGATCAACCATAGTGGAGTTATTTAGATTTAAAAAAAAAAATTCAAATACTTGTCAAAAGAAATTAAGAATAGCACTCCCACACCAGATCTTTACGTGTTACTAACAAAAAACATGAAAGAAAAATAAAGTTACACATTCAATGGTCTCTGTAAACAAGTTGCTCTAATGCCAGAACCCATTCAACTTGAATGACCATGAGTAGTAGTCTAATGTTGATTTACAACCTAACTCTCTTTATTATTCAAGGCAGTATACAGCCCTGAGCTCTGACATTAAAATAGCAACCAACAAGTTGGCATTATCCTTGCAAAATTAAACCAAACATCTGCACCCAAACACTTTGAGACAAAAAGGCATTTCAGTGTACTACAGGCTAGAATAAAATATAAAACTGGATTCACATATTTAAATGGAATGTTTCAGTGTACATTTTTACTGAAGGATTATTTGACACAGATGGAGAAAAAAGATGAGAAAAAAGTCATAAATCATTTCATTTTAGAGCTCTGAAAGGCCTGGGAAGACCAGATAGAAGTAGAAATACTGCTGTTGGCCACTTTAAAAAAATATGTGCCATATCTTATATATCCTTTTACTCTGATATTGAATTTTTCAATTTTAGTTTAAAACTTTATATTTGTGAAAGTCTCCAATTGTGGATTTTTTTAAAAAAGGATTACTGTATATAAACTCTATTTAATGATTAACTTTCCTTTTCATCTCCTATATAAATAGGATGTGTTTAACATTACTTTTTTTTTTTTACTAAATATCATTTAAGCTAATTTTATTCATAAACTATGTCCAATGTTATTATAGTAAGTAACTTGCCTATGACCAAGAACCCCAAAGACGCTTAGCAAAATGATATATTATAATGCTCCTAAGTAAAATATTGTAAAAGTAATATACTTAAAGCCACTGCTCCAAAATATTGATTTGTTTCTCAAGGTATATTACTCTGATGCTCTGTAGAATATTAACAGATACACAGCAAATGGGGATTCTTTTGTCAGATAAGTTTGTAGATGTTGGGTTAAACAAGGACTCTTAGAACTTTTACTATACCAATGAACTTTATGAACCTCCAAGAGGAAGATATAATAGGCAATTGATTTTGCAAACTTATTTGACCACAGATGTCATTTTCTACCCTGAGAACATAGCATAAGACCAATGAGAAATGCTTTCTTATTTCCTAGAGTCTAGTCTTGCTTCCGCAGAGTTTAACATCTCAATGACAACAGAAGAATCCTTCTGAGATCTGGTCTGGTTATGTATCCCCTAAGCTTATATTCTTTTAATGGTTCCCTTCTGCCATCCTGATCAAGCACACTCTTTGGTATGTAATAAAGGTCCTTAATATCTATACGGATCAGCTCTTACCTCACCTGGAACTTTATACTCCCAAGTTTTGGGTTAAATTCTCTTCTCATCCCTACGTACCTGAGAGAGATCACAAACTCACATCCATTAATGTTGGGGTGGGGAGTGGCAAGGAGTTCCTGAAGAGGAATGTTGGAGTCCCCAGTGGTCTCTAGGTATAGACTTGCATAGATACAGTTTGAGAAATAATCTGTTTTTTTTTTATTATTTTTTTAAACAACTCTTTAAAAAACCCTTCTGAGCCTATAGACAGCACAAAAGCAGAACAAGGCCCAGATTTGACCCACAGGCCACGGTTTGCTAACTCCTGAATTAGAGGAAAGCACAATCCAGGACATTGTGAGGACCACTCACAATGAGTACTGCCACAGAACACGGAAGGAATAGGAAGGGTGCTCCGTGCCTAACGACTACAGAAGCCAAGAACATGCTGGCACACAGGGATCTAACAGACAGATTGGTTGAGGTATAGCAATGAAATTACCAAGCAAGACAACCTCTGCTCACACCTCTTTCCCCAACCAAGACCAGATAGCTGAGACAGCTGCAAAGTTTCCAGGACAGAACGACTGGGACAGAGAGAGAGGGTATTATTTCCAGGTGCTGGGAGCTTCCAGGAATAAAATTGAAAGCATATAATCCAGAAGACCAGCTATCAGTGTAACCTACCCAGTATTAGCCCATGCTGACACCCCATACGCTGAAAACAGTATGAAGCACAGCTGTAACAATTACATCCTCCCCTGGGCATGGGTGAACTGGGTCAGCAGAGAATGAGGACCAGCTGGCAGAGAATCTCACACAAAAGTGAACTCACTATCAGCAATCCAGCTGGACATCTGAGGAATGCAAATTAAAGAGGTAATGAACAAAAGAATTTGCAAAAAAGAAGACACAGAGCAAAGAGAAAGCAACTTTAAAAATAATTACTATCCTAAGAAAGATAAAGTACAATCATTTAATAAAAGAACTATTATAAAAATCCAATTATTTTAAAATATATCTTTAAATTATATTTATATTATTTATATAAGTAATATAAAAATGAAATATATTTATATATGATAAATTTATTGATATTTTTAAAATAAAAAGTGTAAGTGTTGAAATGAATTTTTATTAGAAGGATTGAATAGACAACCTGAGGCACATGTTTTAGAGAAATATATCAAATAGAGAAATTATCCCAGATCTATAGCACAAAAGGATGAAGAGATGAAAAGCATAAAAGAAATGTTAAAAGATAGATGAATTCAATTGGAAGTTTCATCATCCAAAAAAAGTTCCATAAGAAAAGAATAGAAAGGATGGTAGAAAAGCAATAATTGAAGTAAGAGCTGAGAACTTCCTAGAATTAAAAATATACGTAACTTGATAAGGCAAAAAAGCCTATCAACTCCTAAACAAGATAACTAAATACACATGTATGCAGACATATCCTTGACAGGGTATAGAGATATTTCAGAAATATTAAGGTAAAGAGAAATAAATGCAACTAGAAAAATGGATTATAAAGCAAAGGAATAAGAATCAGAATAATATACCTCTTATCAGCCTCATTGGGTAGAAGAGAACAATGCAGCAGTATCTGCAAAGAACTTCAGAAAAAGAATTTCCTATCCAGAATTTCATATCTAGCTAAATTAACTAGCATTTAACATAGCAACAAAAAGACATTTTTGGACACGCTCATACTCAAAGTTTGCCACCAAGTTTACCAACATGGAAGTACCTCAGCAAGGAAAAAAGAAATGATTTTAGGAGATGGCACTGATTTACAAGAAGCACTGCTGAGGAAATTTTTACAATTTTTTGTTTTCCAAATAAGAAATGAGCAAGAAAAGTGTTATTTACTAACAATGTAAAAAGTTGAAGGAAAGATAACAAAACCATGAGAAGTGGAAAGTGGGGAATCTAAGAAAAGTAAAAATATCATAAGGTTCTTATTTGGAAAGAAAGACTCAGAAAATGATTTTTTTCCCTTTTTCTAAAATTAATAAATATTAAAATTTAAAATTAATAATTAGAAGAACAAACCAGCAGAGGGAAAAAGTAAAATACATGGATGTACAGATGTAAAAGAAGGTACAGGAGGGCCGTAGAGCAACTCATGGTTTTCTTCACCTGTTGATGAAAGGTCCAAACGCTCTGTCTCCTTGTTCCTCCACAGCCTTGTTCCTCCACCTAAAATCCTCACCTTTCTCCTTGTCCTTACCCATGATCCCACCATGTACTGAAAAAATTTATAATATACCATCTATAATACTCAATTACGTTTGTTGTTATACAAACCAATCTTGCTCACTAGACATAAGTTCTTAAGGACTTATGTCTTAAAGCCTCCTTTTCATTTTTACATCCCTTACCACATCATAGTTACTAAATATGTTTGTAGAATAGAATACAGAGGCAATTTTTACACACCCAAAACAACTAGAGACTAGACTGTATATGACCAAGGCTGTAAATTATAATAAATTATTTGTGGCAAGAAGGGGAAAGACCATGTCTACATTACTACTGCATTTCTGATAAAGTCATTCTTGGATCTTTTTGTTAAGTTTAGAAATCATTTGAGTCAGAACATGAGAGGATGGACAATATTAAGGTGTCTTCCACCTCCAGAGCTCAAAGTTTAGAGAATAACTTTAAGAGACACTTTGACTGACTGTCCCTGAAATCATACTACACCTGCAGAAGCTCTATGTCTTCATGGTTTTCAGACCCAGGCATATTCTCCATCAATATGGTGGCCATCACTCGCACATTCATTTTCACCATATCCAATTCACTGTGCAATTTTCCAATCTGTAGAGCGCAACACAATCACCAGTCAGTAAGTGTGACATGCAAAGAATGGTTACCTTGTTTTCTTGTTCCCACAGTACATTTGCTGGAAGAGAAAATGCTTTTGCAAAATTTAGTATTTTCAAACTTACATTTAAATTTATATAAATACATACACTTATTTTACAAACGTATACCCTGTCACCTTCTAAAAGAACCTGAGATTTCTTATAATAAACCTACAAACATGCTTTAGGAAAGTTAAAAATAAATAAAAAAAAAAGATTAGAACCAATATGGAAGAAGAACCTGGACAAAATAACAAATTTATCCTGAGTTTCTTAGTAACCAATAGGAAAAAGGAAAAAAAAAGGGAGGTTATATAGTTCTCATGGTATTAGAGAAGGAGGAATAAAGAGAAAAACACTTTTGCCTGGATTAAATTCTAACAGGAATTAATCACATGGATTTTCATATAAGAAAAACAATAATAATACAAAGTCTTCAATGGTAGATCCCTACAGCAGGACAGAAATGAATGAGCTTCATATAATAATTGCTTATCTGCACCTTGGATAAACAGCTATAGACAAAGAAGTAAATGCAATTCATTTAGCACAATACAAGTAATAAGACTTACTGAACTCTCTGAAATAATACATGGACAGTCCTACTAAGAGCAACAGGAATCAGCTGGCAGTCACAAGATCCAGTCCACAGCCAAAGCTCCACAAGCCATGAAAGCCACTAACCAAGCACAACTCTTAAAAGCTTGGGCTTTGGAATCAGAGAGAATCCATTGGATTGATTCCAATTACAATTGAACCATAATAAGTCACATAGTATCACTAAGCCTCAGTCTCCTCTGGAAAGTGAGGGTAATATTGTACCTATACCCCATGATGTTGTTAACAAGAAAAATGAATTATATATAAAATGCTAACAACTTAGGAAAAAACATCAATAAATATAGTGGTTGATGTTGTTACCTGTTCTGGAACCAATGTAATAGTAGAGTTCTTGGGAACAACTCCAGGAGAAAGAGCCGGTGCAGTAGGGACAGATGCTGGTGGATTCGATGAGATCTGAGCAGTCTATCAATATGAAATATGGAAATATTATTATTTGAATTAACATAGCCACTTCAAGCCCAATTTTTTCCATTCCGTTGATTCAAGCACTCTCAACCAAAGTCCTGGGTAGAGGGTATTAGCTCAGAGTAAATTATCAAGTACACAAGTTGTCCAGCATTTTGACAAAAGTGCTAAACAAATGAGATTCCCATAATACAGCAGGTATTCAATAAAAGGCAGCTGCTATTAGGAGAATTATTAACTGAATTACAATTTAATAGAATGTTTTTGGTTTTTACCAAAGGTCTACATGATAAACTGCCATGTGAGATTATTGCTGCCTTCTCTTTGAGTTGTTAAAAACAAATGGTAAATCAATTCATGTCAAATCTTTTTAAGCCACAACTGGCAAGGCATCTCCTTCTCCACCAGTGAACATCTCCCTGAGTCAATGCCTCCTCTCCAACCTAAGGTAGAGAGCCCAAAGCTTGGGGTTCTAGGCCAGTGCTTCTCAACATTAATATGCAGAGAAAACACCTGGAAATCTTGTAAAAAAAAAAAAAAAGAAAAAGGAAGATTCTAATTTAGTCTAGGGTGGAGCATGCTAAACAAGCTCCCAGATTATACCTCAAATTCTACTTTAAGCATTGGAATAACCAATGCTTAGCAAAATCCTAAGCACTGGTTATTCCATGAGATATTGCAATATCCTTCTCATAAATTCATCTTTTTGCTTAAACTGGGTAGAAGCACAGGTGTCTCTTGCAATAAGAAAAGACCCAAGTAATGTATTATCATATTCTCTACAGGTCAAAGAAAGGCCTCCTACCTCCTGTCCCGCTGTTTCTGCCTCTGCATCTGAGGGAGGAAACTGAACACCTTTCTTAAGCAAGTCAAGGTACACCTCTTTCACTTCACTTACGTCCACACCTCCTGGGAAACCCTGTGACCAAGTCTGAATTCAAGAGATGGAAAGTTCCAGAGTTAAGACAGCAACAAAAACAAAACACAATTCTTAAGCTTGTTACAGAAAATGACATTGATTATTATGTACCTTACTCAGAAAGTTACTTTTGAATGCCATAGATAAAATGTTAATTTTCAAAGGCCAGAATAATATAATAAAATATTTTAAATCAGACTCCCATGCTTTAACATATTGATGAAACCTTGTTTTGATAGATACTATCAGGTGTTTTTTGCTATACTAAATCCAAAATTATTAGCTTCTAAAATAGCATCAATAGCTCTTTTGCCAAGTAACCTTGAACTAGTCAGTTATCCGCTCCAGAATATAGTTTCCATACTTGCAAAATACACATACCCGTCACTATCTGTCCTATCTGACATGGATAAAATAGAAACTAAGAGGAAGTAGGGAAATGACTACAAATTCTTCAGAAAAAGGGTACCATCTAATGCCAAGAAAATATTACAAAGAAACCAAAATAGCAAAAATGCTTTCTGGTTCAATCCTAGGTATATAAAAGATCACTGAAATGATTCTAGAAGTATACTAGTACAGCCCTGACCTTAGAAATTTACCATCCAGTGTGGTATACATCAGACTTACCTTAATGAAATTCAAGATTCTATTCTGAATGTCCAATGGCAAGTTGTATCTGGGATTCAGCAGCTTAACTAGACTCTCTTTAATGAATTCCTTCTTCACAATCAGAGATTGGAAACTTGGACCACAGTTCTGCATGCACATGTCAATAAGCTAAATTAAAGAAAAAAAATTAAATATTATATTTCTTTGGCAAAACCACCTCCTAAATATAAGGCAAAAACTGCTAAATAATGATTTCTACCAACATTTTAATCAACAAACATAATTTCGTATCTACTAAAATACATGGCAAAATGTTAAGTTCTGGCGATATAAAGAAGTATAAGCATAATATAACTGCCTAGAGAATAAACTTATTGGGGAGCTCTGATGCAATCAGAAGAGCATTTATAGCAATGCAAGGTAGTAAATGCAGAGTACTAAAGGGAAGTGCAAGCAAAACACATGAGCTACAGACAGGGTAACATCTGTTCCAGTTTACCCAGGGTAGGCCTGGTATATTCCTATTGTCCTGGCTTTATTAATGATGATACACACTTTCATTCTCAAAAATGTTCTGGTTTGATGATAAATTGCACAGTCACCCTAGTTATATAACAATAGACCTTTACAAGCAAGTGTAATTATGTAGGGCAAGGTGGTCTTATAAGACTTTGGGAAAAAGCTGGTCTTAAGCTGGGCTTTGAAAAAATGTCTAAGTGAAAATGAGTATAGAGCTATATTCTAGACAGATAAATAGCGTGAAAAATATATAAAGGTGGCAAAGTATACTAGTTACGGGGAGGAGATAAGTACTCTGGTTTGTCTCTAGGAGAGGCTTCCTTGATACAGGCAAACTGGGGACAGTGCGGAGGTTAGAGTGGGTCGTCTGTTGGGGTATCATCCAGACTGCAGAGAACTTTATGTGGCAGTGTCAAGAGTTTGGATATTATCTTGAAAGGGACTAAAAAAGCCACTGAAGGGTTTTTGTTAGCTTGTCCCTGTCATACCTCTATCCTGAACTCGAGGAAAAGGTTAAGGTGTGCAAAGTAATTAATATTTTGGAAAGGTAGTCAGGTAGCATTCTACAAAGGAAATCGGAGGGTGAAAAAGCCTAGAATGACAGAAAGGTCCAGCAAGGACCCACTAGTATAGGCATGATGCAGAAAAGGCCTAAACTAAGATGATGTGGGTGCAAGGAAGGGAGAGTCATGAGAGAATTATAAAGGAAGAACTTCAAATGACTGTTTGTTGAAGAAGGAAGATGACTGAATATTGTGACCTTCATTCTGCATGAGGCTGAGGGCACCTTTGATGGAAATTTGGAAGTGGGTGGGGTGGGTGGGTCTAGGGATAAATGTGATGGGTTGAAACTGAGATATTTTGAGTTTAAAAGGATAGTGGGGCATTCAAGTAGATGTTTAGCAGAGAGCTGTCCATGCACAGCTACAGTTCAGGAGAGTGAGGGGCCATAAGTAATCATAAAGGCGGCCTACAATGAGCAAAGAGGAGGAATGGCTGGAACATGGGGGTTCATCTGTTACCTGGGCCAGAGGAAACTCAAGGAAGGCAATCAAAGAGCAACCAATAGAATATGAAGCTCAAAATAAGGAGAACGTAACACTGGTAAAGTCAAAAGAGAAGTTTACAGGAAGAAGGGGTGCTAAACAGTTAAGAACATGGGCTGAGAGAAAATCAACTGTGTTTGTTCATTAGCGGCATCACCTTGAAACATTTTCAATAAAGCAACATGAGCAGAAACCAGACTAGAAGGAATGAGCTGGTACTGAAGAACTGCATGCAGAAAGTATATTTCTCAAAGTAATCTAAAAGCAAAAGTAAACCTCTAGTTTTCATGCTACCCCCTCGAGTTAGAGAAGTCAAAGATACCATAACATGACCAGGATAGGTATAATCATCGCTGCAGAAAAGAAGCCCTGAACATCGACTATACACCATGCTCTGTATTTTGAGTGTCACTTTAATGGCAATGCAAAAAGCAGAAGCAGGTATGAAATCTATAGTTTTAAGGCAACATGACCAAGAAGGCAATCAGAGAGTATAGAAGCTTAGCACATGCAACTATGTGAAACACAGAGAAAACCTTTAAGGCAAACTAAAATAAAAACAAAATCCAAAACATTAAGATGAATCTATATTAATACAAGTTGGTTAGACAAAGTTGGAAAGTTGGATAACAAATGACATTTAGCTTGACAGATTATTATAATGAGTTTTTAATGGGTGAAATGCTGAGAGAAAAAAGTAACTCTAGTTCAATATGAGTTTATAAAAATATTTCACCCAATTAGTTGTGGTCTTAGGCAAGATACCTAGTCTCTAAGTCTCACTTTCCCTGAGTGAATTTCTTGCTAAATATTCCACAAACCAATTTTTATCTTTGGGGCAAAAAGGTTTTATGATAATGGATAACATTCCCAGGAGATACATGAATGAAATCAAAGAGTCAACATGAAATGCTGAAATTGTTAACATCTGGAGATCAGCAATCGTGCCTTTTGTGTTTTCCCATTGGAATCGAGGATGTCAGGACCAATTACTTCTATCTCACCTCCTCCGTTATGTTACCAGTACCCCTTTCCCCCCCACCACCCCACTTAGATAAGTAATAAAACCTACTGTGGCAAATTGGAAAAATTAAATGTGTTGCTTTCACATATTTGGAAATTCAGCTTTGGTGCAAATGTGTTCAGATAACCTATCTTTGGAAACAAGACAACCAAGAATCCATATTCTGAGGTGGGACAGAGAATCTAGGAAGCAAGAAACCAAGAGATGGAAGTGAGTGACTTCAGGCTTCACTGATTTCTTTTTGTGCTAGGCTGGGCAATAACTTATCCTAAGTCTGGGTGTCTTTGTCTGCAACATGGGCATAATACCTCTCTCTAGACGTTTATTGTAAGGATCAAATGAAATGTAATATACATGTATTATATATGAAATATACGTGTATGTGTGTATATATGTATATATACATATATAGTATATAAAGAGCCTGCCACAAAGCGGGACCTCAAAAAATGATTGCTATTTCCATCATCTTCCTCCATGGAGAATTTCCTAGCAGGACAGAATGTGTTGATTAGCTGACATGAGTATTTTCAGAGAAGCTGGAAGAAAAAGAGCTACTTGGCAGTTTTATTTCTCACAGGAAATTTCTAACCCAGGCAGAGTGACAACAACCAGATTTCAGGGCCATCAGAGCCAAAGACTACACCCAGAGCTCTCATGGTGTCTCTATCAAGGTATGGCTACCCTGTCCTATGATGACCCTTCTAGGAGAGGGCTTGGTCTTCTCACTCTCTGGAAGTACAACAAGCTACTGGAGGGACCACCACATTTTACATAAATGTGTTTCTTCTGAAACCCCCAGAGCTCACCATTTAGTAGGTGCTCCACAAAGGCCTATTAATTAATTCTCAGGAACCTGTTTGACCACTTTTTATTTGACAACAGTAGTAGTATCTCCCTGAGACTTATCAGAATTGACTCATTTGAGAAAAGACTACTCTCTGGCTCCAAGTAATAAAGCCTGGTAACAAAATGCTCTTTATAAAACAAAACTACTGGCTTCTTGACAAAACTGCTCTACTGACTGACGGCAGGAATCATGGTACAGTCAGATTCCATCAACGACCTAATCAAGGCTAACAAGTCCATGGAGAACTCAAAATGACAGATAATATGAAGAACATTGATAATTGACTTTGACTGGCTCTCATCACTTCACATTAATAAAATGGAAATGTCATACGTGGGGATTACTTTTTAAAGAGTTTACTGGTAAACTTATAATTGCCTTTGACAGACACTGGGTGATTCCTTCTGTGACTAATTTCCCTCATAATTAAGTTTGGCTTGAGTGGGTATTAAAGTCAGTTCTGGTATGGAAGTCATGAGGCGAAGGAGCTACAGTTATCTGAGGTGGAACAGGTAACGGGAACAGGCAGCTCACTGGAAGTAAGGCTTGAGAGATTAGACTACCTGAAGAGAAGAAAGAGTGGGAGCCCACAGAGAGATGGAGGGCCCAAAGGGACAACACTCTGGAATAGCCTAACTTCTTCAGGGAAGTGCCCTGGTCAATCCTCAGAGGGAAGGAGTCATGACAGAGGAAAACACGGAGATGTGGATAAGATGCAACCACAGAAATGTCAAGTAGGCCGGACACAATAGAGGAAGAGGCAAACCGTTATGAAGGGTAAACTGAAAGAAGGCTAAATAACGCCCCATGCTGAGATATGGAAGGGGGCATATATTCATCTTCTGCCCTTATCTTCCTCACTCCATTCTCATAATGTTCTGCAGCCTTGAGATATCCTAGACCCACTTCACTGTAGAGCACATCTACATGTCTTTATCCCAGTTCTGCAGTACCTTCTATTAGCCCTTCAGTCTTCCTGGATACCAACAGAGATGGGATGAGGAGTGTGTAGGGGGTACTTAATCATTAATTCAGTCAATACCTGAAGTATCCAGCCCTGCACCACCAGGAAGGAGTTGAAGACACAAATGAAATACAAGAGCCTATTCTTTTATAATAAAAGGCTCAGTTCATTCTGAGAAACAAAGTGGTATGAGACAAGGGTATGAAACTTAGAATCTGAGGACTGGGTTCCAATCCTGTCTATGTTATAGCCATTTGAGCTTGGAAAAAAAAAAATCGCTTAACCTCTCCTGGTCTCAGTTTCTTCATCTGTGAAATGGAGTTAATAATAAAACTACTTCACAGAGTTGTCAAGAGTATCAGTCAGGTGCTGGGCGTTTCCATCACTGACCCATCGTTCTGGTATTTTTACAGAAGTGCCTTACTCCTCTCTCCATAGTGTCCTCCATTCTGTCACCTTCCTGTGGTGGCTGTCATGAGTTAGGGACAGGGGAAAAGGTGAGGGAGGAAAATGTCTCTAAAACTATATTCAGATCCCAACTTGAAGGGTTTCTTTAGAGATCAAATCATGAAGACTGTTCAATTTATTTCTTCTCATTGAGTTTCCAAGTGTGCAAGATGTGATAAATTTTCTTCTACACGAAACTAGAAACCAGGAGCTGTGCTCATATCTGCCCTGTAGCATTCTTGATAAACACTCCCAAAGCTCCTAAGAGCAGTGTGAATGCTGGCTGATTAGTGCCACGACCATTCGTGGTCTTGGGCTGGGCTGGGGTCAACAAAGGCGTGCAGAAGAAATTAGAAAGCCACACAGCTCGCTCTCAGGCAGCAGGCAGGGCTTGCAGCACATACTAAAGTAAACAGGGCAACTCACCAATGTGACTGAAGAGGTCATATGGCCAAGGATGGGAGAAAATGGGAACGCATCAAATAAGAATCCATACCCAAATCATAGACAATAGGATGCACAGGAGAACTGCTTAAATCAACAAGAACATTGTCCAAATTACACTAGGCAGCAGAACCCAGCTGATATTTAATGAGCTGAGAGCACTTCAGCATTCCACAAAGGTGTTCAATTGAGGTAGAAAGCTAACGGGGAGGCATTTTTTTCAAGACTTCAATTCTCCCCATCTTCAATTACGGTCAGGCAACACATATACAAACTCTTGATTGGTTCAACATCTACAATACAAGTTTTTAACCACCAATTACTATCTCTTGACCAGGAGAAACTGGTTTTCCAGGAACAAGCACTTTCCATGAAATTAAATGCTATTACAATCAACTAAACTTTCTCTATTCTGCAATTCTCAATAAATTAAGAGTTTTAACTTATACTGTACATAAATCTTTGCTAACCTATTAGTTATCTCAGAGTATTTGCATTTTCTTTTACCCAAGATTAAAAATGTAACTATAGTTTGGGAAATCCTAGAGTCTTAATTATAACATTAAAGTACTTACTGACAAGGTAAGTTGGATTTCTTTATGATTGTAGTTTTTGGAAATCCTTTTCTTCAAAGCTTTTACTCCGTCTTTTGGCCTGTGGCAATAAAGACACTGAAATCACCAAAGTAGGCATTGCTGAAAACAAGCAGTCTCTCTGAAAAGTAATATGCATTCTGGAAAGAGAAATGGCTGAGGAACAGAGGACCAAGGCCTTGGTTATCTAAGCAAACGACTTATTATAATTTCTTGAAACTAAATTTCCTCATGCATATAGGCAGACACCAACCCCCTTGTGAGAATCAAATAAAATATTTTCATAAAAGAATATTACCTAAAAAGCACTACCCACGAAATATGTTTATGCCCATATCCCTCTATCAATGCACAGAACCAATTTACAGGAAATGTAACTTCCAAAATAATAAAAGTTACCATTTTAATTAAAACTATTAGTATTTCCTGAGCACTCCGTAGGCAAAGGGATGTAAGAGGAATTAAAATCTAGGTCAGCTTCCCATATGCTACAGTTTTATATTACAAAGTAAAGGGTCAAAATATACTTTATAAAATTCCTTTTTTATAGTATCAATGAATAAATTGGTATTATCAAGGAAAAGGTTAATAAAGGAACTAGACATGATAAATAAGATTATAGGGGAAAAACTATAAATACTTAAAAATACTAACCATAAGCACTTTCTTTGGCTATATAACCAATAATTAAGTGTAATGTTTTCTTCATCAACATAAGCTAGACTGAATCTCTTTTGCTGTCAGTTATTTTAAAATGCACAGGAAAATTACTAGAATGCATCCTTCATAACTTGTAATTGGCTAAATTCAGACTAGTTGGCCCTTCTTAATAACTTTTTTTGATACCTTCAATTCTCTAAAGTTCAAAAAGTATAACAAAAGACAGTATGTCATTTAAGAACACAGAATAAAGATGGGTGAGTTGGCATTCAGAAGAAAAAAAATTGTCCTGTGACTGCTAGGTTGTTTCCTGGTTAATAAAGACAATTGCCCATAGACAGGTCACCACTAGGAGTCAACTAGCTTTTTGATAATATTTTTCAGTTACATAAAACACTGGTAATAGGAGCTGGAGAAATTGCTAAAGAAGAAAACAATTTATCTCTTTCTCTGTTTTATCTTTTAAAAACAAAGAATTTGAGCTCACAGAGATAAAATTTGAAACTATTAAGGAAAAGGCAAAGAGAGGACAAACATTATAATGGATTTACAGATACTCTACATGCTAAAGCAAGCACCTGCCCCAATATTTCAACCTGACGTGTCTTCGAAAGGTAGAGAGTGCCTAACAGATGATGAAAACACCCTTTCAACAAGAAAACCAAAGCGTTTGCAAGAGAAAAACGTGATGTGTTCTGATGCTTTTTATCAGAGGCAAGTACATGGATACTACATCGTACTCACCCATCCTGGGTAGTGTTAATTATGTCACAGATGTGCATGAACTGGCCCCAATCTTCAGTCTGAACTCCAGCAAACGTAGCCTTTTCTGCAAAGAAAAAACTGTTGGGTTGAGTCTGAGCTACAACAGAATAAAAAATGTCTGCTGTTCCTGAAATAATCTGCCCGGGGTACACTGGCAAGTACCATTAAGTTTATATTACCAAAGGGCAAAGTGTTGGGTTCTTTTCCTGAACAATTCCCAGTAATTTAGGAATCAATCAGAACCCAAGTTCAGAGTGCTGCTGCTGCAACAGTAATGAGTGACCTATTAATAAAGAATGCAAGCACAACATTTGGCCACAGGGCCAGGACAGGCTGGCTAAATCTCCATCTGCCTGGCTTTCAGAGAAGGAAACTATGGCTTACTGAGCACCCACCTACAAGGTGAACTGCACAGTGTTAAGTATTTTATCTTATGCAATCTCACTTAACGCATTGTTAGAGATGATGAAACAGAAGTTCAGAGAGGTTAAAGAAAGAACTCAAGTATACACAGCCAGTATGAGGTAGAACTAGCATTCAAATCTATGTTGTTTGTTCCTGGTGTCTGTTTTTAAAAATCATTTATTTTGGGGTGGTGGGGTGAGAAAAAGAAAGAGATCAGAATTACTGAGCAAGGTCACTTCTGGCATATAAACTAACCAAAGTTGCACCAGGCAGACTTGAATGCACTGTACCTGGAACCCCATAATTAAATAATCAGATACCTTTCCCTCTCCAGACATTCCCTTTAATACAAAATGTTATCTGAAAAGGATAATAGAACACTTAACGTTAATGAGCTTAATATCTTCCTATGAGAAAGATCAAGATCCCTAATCATGAAAATACGAGATTCTGGAGGAAATGGAAAGAAAACAAAAAGGATAAAGAAGGGGAAGAAAGAATAAGGGGTTGCTTGGGGGAATTCCAAAGTTTAGCTTGCTTCCAATTAAGGGAAAGAGCTCTCAGAATTTGGCACTAAATGACAAAGCAGACCGATCTTGTGCGATTAGGCATATACTGTCTGCAAGATGTTTCCACTCCATTCCTTGCTCCTCCTCCCAATCTTCTCATCTTCCTAGAAAAAGCCTACTCATTCCTCAATTCATGTCTCCCCTTGCATAAGTTTTGTGTGTTGTACATTTTTCTTGTATTGCAAGAGTACCGTATAGTACTTACTATGAGACCACGTCTTACCATTGCCTAACCAGTGCCTGGTCCAAGCATATGGCTGGCAGGTAGTAAACATTTACAGAATTCAAAAATTAACCAGGCAGACTGCTCAGGATTTTTTTACCTACAAAGATGCAGTCTGAACCTGTTTCTGCTCAGGGTTGATTCGTATAGCCAATATCCAACAAGGTATAGCCATCAACAGTTTGGAAAGCATCTCCTTCTCTATGGTAGCTACCCTCACCATCTTATAAAGATGTGGAAACTAAGGTTCAGGTTAAGTAGACTGTTCGGTGTCACACAGCAGTTAATTAAGTTGCAACCTAAACTCTCCAAATCTGAGTATCCTTACTACAATTACCAAGTTCTCAGGATTTCATCACCCCAGGAGATTTCTGACATCATCATACTTTGCGTGGCATTAATTTGCACTCCCGCCACACCCGGTTCCCAAGAGAAAAATCAGGGACAAGAGGAAGAAGGGAGCAGGGGCTGGCAGAAGAGTCCAGTCATTGGATTGTGCTTCGCAAACATTATTCAGAGTAGGGCTACAGGAGAGAGCAATGAGTTAGGCCGATGGCTGTGTGGTCCCTTAGTGGCCTCCCAGAGGCCTCTGTGGCCCCAGATGGCTTGCTCCCTCCGTTTTCTTCCTTCACTCCGATGCCAAACATTTTTATTCTTTGTTCACCCAGAAAAGCAGTTCAGGTTGTATAAATTCACCACTAGAGAAAACTGGTTTGGAGAGACCTGCCCCTCACAGCATGGTCACATCACTTAACCTCCCTGAGCCTTCTCTTCCTCATCTGTAAAATGGGTGGAACAATTCCGTGCCCTGGAGTGTACGCACTGTGTGAATAACTTCCCTTCGCCAAGAAGTTTCTGGTGTCTCCTTGTAGAGGCCCAAACCCTGCACGCCTGAATCCCGTGTGGCTCACCTGTTTAGTTCCACTCCCCAGAAAACACCAAAAGGGAGGTGCATTTTAAGGAGGAGGGTTCTAGAGTGAGTTGGCCAAAAGAGAAATGCCGGAAAGGGCCCAGGTGGAGAGAGAATGTTCTGGGAAGTTGCCGGGGGAGGGGAAGGATTTCCTCCAACTTGGACCAACTCGGTGCCTCCGCAGGCCGAGAATGGAGCCCAGCGGGAAAGGATCGCGCGGTCCCCAAAGCCTGCCTGGGCGTCTCTTCCCGCTCCTCCTTACCTATGAGGTGGCCGACGGAGGTCGCGTAGGGATCCCGGTGACTCTTGCCAAACGCCATGGTAGCCCCAGAGAGCCGGGCCCAGGAAATCCGCCTCCCCGGCTCTCCGGCTCCCGACTCCACCCGCTCGGTGCCCTTGGCTCCTCCTCTTCGCCCGAGCGCTTCCCGGGCCCCGGCGGAGGCGGCGCGTTCTGCCCGGCCGCTGCGGGGCGCTGGCACCGGGCGTAGGGCGCGGGGCAGGGACACGGGGCGGGGCTCCGGGCGCCGAGCGCACCTGCCGCGCGCGGGCTGGCTGACGAGGACGCGGCGCTCCCGCTCCAGGTGGGGCCGGCGGGCAGCAGCAGGCGCCGGGAGCCCGTGGGAGCGACGCTGGCGCCCGCTAGAGACCGAGGTGGGCTTCTGGCCCCGCAGGAGGAGCCGGGCGGCCTGGGAGCGCCAGCCTGGGAATTAGAGACCCGGGCTCTGACCCCGCCGCGGACCGGGCGGATGGCCGCTCTCCTCAGCACATCTTTCACTGCCCCTTGTAGACAAAAGATAATATGAGGTTAATAACATAAATCTCAGAATTACTGTGAGAGTTAAGGGAAGGATGTAAACTGCTTAGGCCAGTATCTGGGATCCACAAAATAACCACTGAATAAATTTAATAACTAGAATTATTTACTGCTTACCCTTCCCGAGGCCCACAGATCCGGCTTTATTTGTGCTCTGCTCTGCAAAGCCGCAGGTGATGGGTAGGAGAGGGATTGGCTTTGGGTGTGGGGCCTTTCCTGGAGCCCGCGCCCTTTGTCTCTCCCCTATTTCCTGAGGGACCACAGGGCGCCGCCAAGCGAGCTCTTGGTTTCTAACCCCACCTCCAGGGAGCTATGTTTTCCAGCCTTTTTCTGAAAAGAGGGAAAGGGGCTTTCCATTTCCCCTGGCAGGGAATACGTTTGGCCTTAGGCCTGCTGTGGAATGTAAATTAGAGCTTCAGACGCCCAACACCTTTCCAGCTGCCCTTTCAGAACCGGAATTTATTTCTTTTTCCTTTTCTATTCAATTAACATCGGATTAGAGATGTTAACAATCTCGGAGCCTGCTAGAGAGTGGGGTGTCTCCAGGTGATGCAATTAGCCACAAGATAAGCTTCTTGTGCTTGTAGATTTTGCTTCCTGCAGTCTACTGGCACCCAGTTCAAGTTGGATTTTGGCCCTGGAGATGGCTACCAAGGACAGCAGGAGGGCCTGATCTGACTTATGTCCTTGCTTAGTCTTATGTATTTTAATATAGAGGTCAAAATCAATTGCAATGTGTTCTAAAGGGCTAACATTTATTATTTACCTCTAACTGTAGTATTAATAATTTTTCTTGGCCTAAGCGAGCTAAAACCTGGGATACTAAAATCTAGAATGAAACATTCTTGTTGGGATGGTATTTTCCATAATGGGATTTGTCCTAGCTGTAAGTAATATTCCCCACCTGCTTATCCGGGGTGAGTAGCTATTTCAGATGGTGCCATTTATCAGCTTCCTTCCTCATGACTACAGCCTCTGCTGACGCTGTTGAAAACTTCTTTTGTGACATCACCAACTTAAATCTGTATTCCATGCTACAGCCTGTAGCAAAATATTTTTCCTTTTCTGCACCCTACAATCAAGCAACCTTAAAGAGAAAGCCAATTTTAGCTTAGGCTGGTGTTAGTGTCATTGGCCTTCCATCAGAGAATAAAGATAACTAGGAAGGAACCAAGCATCCGTGTAGATTTTTAACACGCTTCTATGTGGGAGTTTTTTTTTTTTTTTCCAATTTTATTTTCCTGTGTTTGATTTCCTTACATTACAGGACTGAGGCGCTGAGAACAAGAAAAATAGCAGCAAGGAGTGTCTTCTGGACATGATGGTTGGGTAAACAGAACTAAGTTTGGTGAGTGCTATCAGTGTTCTATCTCAGCTATGCCTGAGCAGGAGCTTTTTATCTATCCCTGTGCCCTCAAGGGTATCATGGTTCCAGCCTTCTCTTCCTATGCTCTGCTCTTTCTCCATGACCCCTCAGCCTCTCCAGCCATGAAAATCAACTTAGTCTATGTTAGCATGGTTTGGGAGCAGGGCAGTCGAATTCCCAGCCAAGTTCAGGTCAGAGAAGGAGCAGAATCCTACAAGGGTAAAATGTCTGGACACCAAGAGCAAAATATTACTACAGTTTCAATTTTAAGAACATTTACTAAGTATTTATTTATGCATAAGTCATGATGCTAGGTAGAACCAAAGAAAATAACATTTATTTAAAAGATGCTAAGTGCCTGCACCTGGAAATCTATCTTAATTTAATCTTCACAATCCTGGGAGGTAGGTAGCATTAACCCCATTTTTACAAATACATAATCTGACATTCACAGAGATAAAGCTAATAAATGGCTTGACTAGAGTTTGAATCATGGTGGCCTGGTTCTAAAGCCTATATTATCGCCACTAGGTGAATCTGCTCATTGAGTATCACATCTTGCATTTTTTAAAGGATCTATTTGTCTCAAAGGGAGACCTCTTGAAGAATATAGAAATAGGGATGGTCTTATACTTGGCTGGCACGGGGTCCTGTTTTTTTTCTGTATTTGCTTAAGAACTAATATTTTGTTCAGGAGCTAATATTTTCTGTGCTAAGACTATATGCTAAATGTGTTCTAAATACATTACATGCATTATCTCATTCAATCCCATAATAAGGTTACAAGACCGGTACCATTATTGCTTCATTTTTCTGACTAGAAAAAAGCCAAAGTAAGTAACTTTTTACACAGTCACATTGCTAGTGAAGGAATGTCTGATTCCAGAACCCGTGGCCTTAACTGCTATTCTATGCCATCTCTCGTGGATACAGCCCTAGATGGTATGTGGTAGCCTTAACTAGGTCACATTTTGAAAAAAGTGGGTTCTAGGGGGCAGTGCTTATACAATAAGGTGACCAAACATGACAAGTACACATGTATAGAAGACAAAGGTGACCCACCATTATGATTTATGCAGCTAAGAGTAATTTTTGTCCTCTCGTTTGATTCTATTTTTAACCTCTAAAATTTTTAGATTATCAGAGCTGAATGTGTCCTTAGAAATTATAGTCCCTCTTCCCATCATTGTATAGATGAAAAAAGGGATACCCAGAGCAGGGAAGTAACTAGCCCAAGGCTCTTCAGCTCCAGATAAGGGGAATGCAACACAGATAACCTTGAGGCTGAAACTCTCCCTAGTACAAGGCACCTCCTCTGTATTCTTTGTTTTAATATTAATATTTAAATGTGCCTCCTGCAACCCTTCTCATACTATTGTCTCTAGCCCTCTCTTTATCATTCTCTTTTTCCATGGGTCCAGTTCCAAACACTATTCACTCTCCCCCAGCTCTTCCACCGTGAAAACTAACTTCCATAGCTATGCAGTCATCAAGTCTAACAGCTAACATCATCTTTTACCTTCTGCACCCTGTGATGGCTGTTCCCGTTAGCCAGCCTCACCTTTCAGGGCATTACTCTGTGCTGCATTCTTTTTTCTCTGACTGCTGCTTCTCAATGAACTCATTTGGTTCCATTTTCCTATCCAGGCTGCTAGGCCTAAATAAACCTCCCCACACTTCTGAGACCTGCTTTTTCCTCTTTCTACATTTCCCTCATCCTACCTTTTCCTTGTGTCTTCTTTTTGAAGCCTTTACCGACAAATCCCACAAGAATTGAGCCCTTCTTTCCTGTCCCACATACAGATTTTTGTCTTACAGTTCACAACAGTTTATTGAAAGTGTTGGAAACTTGAATTCATTATGTTTATAATAGAATTATACTCATCCCCTTTCTCCATGTTTTGGCTATGGCAGTTATTCTCAACCTTAATGCATTAGAATTTCAGGGTGGTTTTAAAGCATCATGATGCCTGGGTTCCGATCCACCTCAGATTCTGATTTAACTAGCCTCGAATGTGTCAAGGGCATCAAGATTTTCAGAGGTCCCCAGGTGGACCAATAGTGGCATAAATTCCGAAATAGGAAATCTTGAAGTTATCCCTGACTTTCATTTCAATCAGTTCTGGATTTCTCTGTGTTCTTCTTTACCTCTCTTTCTCCTTGCTTTTCTTTCCTCTATGGACACTACCCAACCAGCAGTTCTTAAATGTCATAAGCGCTGATACTGTTTAGGGATGAAATTGGATGATAGTACAGCTTTTCCTGAATACAACCAAGTCCCTGTGCATCTAAAGACATAGTATTTCTCCTTAAAATAGACATTTTTTGCATAATAATTCTTCTCCATTATTTTTAAAAACCATATGTACATATATCTATGTTGACTTTATTTCCAGTTATTTCTTAATATACTAAATCTTTGCAACTCCTGATTGTGGAAATTAAAGAACAGCCTTTCCTTTCTTCCTGCTCTTGGGATAACCCTCTATCAGTTTCATGTGAGAGGACTTCTCCCTGCTAATCCCAATCCCAGGACTGTTTTGTACTGTATTTGTGGGCTTTAGGCTGAATTCAGAGACCCAAGATGAGAGCAGACAAGGCACAGGAAGAGTGAAGAGAGCTAACGCTTGTTGACTTCTTACTGCTCCAAGCACTGTGCAAAGTGCTTTGTTGTCTCCAATAATCCTCACAATAATCTTATAAAGATCATTATTCCTGTTTTACTAATCGACTTGCCTAAAGTCACTCAGAATTGGGAGGTGAATTTGGGTTTCTCTCATTCCAAAGCCTAGGCTCCTTTACATTGCACCACTCTGCCCCCAGAGTGAGGATCCTGTCATTGATCTTGGGGACTACCTGCAGCATCAAGCCTGATGCTCCTCATGCAGCCATGCCAAGTAGAAGTTTGTTGATTGATTTTAAACCTTTATCCTCCCCCAAACATGAAACTTTAAACCACAAAAATGGTTCATCAGCTTTCCTCATCATCTGTACAATTAAGAAGCTCCATTGAGACTGGGGACTAAAGGACACTTACCTGTTAAATTTGTCATCTCAGTGGATTCCTATGAAGCTTAAAACCAAAGTTTTATCTAGAAAATAAGCTGAAAGAATCAATATTTTTCTAACTTGAGCCAACTAGGTTTCTGTGGGCTTTACAATATCAGCAGTTCACACACTCATTTGGGGTTTGGCATTTAATTCCTGTGTGTTCCTTTGGGATTCTAGCTTTGGTTTGCAAGTTAGATAACTGGGTTCAAATCAGCTCTCAAATGATAAAAATAATTCCAACGTCATAGGGTTGTTTTGAAGAATAATGAGATAACGTATTTATAGCACTTAGAATAGTTCTGGACGTATAATAAATCTCAGTAAATATAAACTAGTTGATATTATCATTTTTTTCCTTCCAGTCTACCAAGTGGCCTGAAATTCTCATTATTAGAAAATATAAATAATTTTGAGGTTTGTCGCTATCTCCCTATAAGCCACTATTTAAAGATGCAGGGGTTACCTGTTTCAGCAAAGAAGGTCCTATCATAACCTACTAGCACTATACCAGTTACACATTCAGTTTCTGTTAGTGTGTTATAAGTAATGTATAATTTGTTGATCAATATACTTGAAAAACATATTGTAGGAATGGCGCTCTAGAAAACCTGAGAGACTCTGAGCTGGGATTTTGTGGAGGGGTTTGTGGTGGGCCCAGTGGGATGCTGCTTTGAGATTTGTTCTGCAGGAAAGCCTTAAAAGAAGGGGTGGATAGCAAGGGAAACAGACATTTAATTTTTTCATTTTTTTAAAATTTCAAGTAAGATAAGCTCTTATTTCAGACTGAAAATGGAAATGATTTAAACAGGTCATGATATTAAACATCATATGTGAAATATTTATGTATATGCTGTCTCATAACCAGTTCTCATATCTCACCTGGCATGATTGCAATGTGATAATGTGGTTTTGGTTGTGCTGTTATTACCTTTTTAAAAATTTTGATAGATTTAGGGATACGAGTGGTTTTTGGTTACATGGATGAATTGTACAGTGTTGATGTCTGGGTTTTTACTGTACCTGTCACTTGACATTGCACCCAATACGTAGCTTTTCTTCCCTTACCTCCCTTCCACTCTCCCACCTGCTGAGTCTCCAGTGTCCATCATACCATTCCGTATGCCTCTGTGTACCCGTAGCTTAGCTCCCAGTTAAGTGAGAACAGGCAGTGTTTGGTTTGTCATTCCTGTGTTACTTCACTTAGGATAATGGCCTCCAGTTCCATCCAGGTTGCTGCAAAAGTCATTTCATTCTTTTTTATGGCTGAATAGCATTCCATGGTATGTATGTATACGTATATATGTGTGCACACCATGTTTTCTTCATTTACTCTTCAGTTGATGGGCATTTAGATTGATTCTATATCTTTGCAATTGTGATTTGTGCTACAATGAACATATTTGTTATAATTACTTCTTT
>CAUYSK010023775.1:0-39086 GCA_963575035.1 Avahi laniger | reverse complement strand
AAAGGGGTTGTCAAGGAAGGGTCTTTGGTAAAGCAACGGGCAACAGAGCTGGAGGAAGTGAGTGCTAAGATCAAAGGATCTTTGTGGTGATCCGTCTACACCCCTGTAAGTGATAGCTCCTGGCGTGCTGCGTGAAAGCCTGGAGTATTTGCAGAAGAGTTAACTACTTGGGATGTTGGTGGAAGTCACCTGAAAATAAACAAAGTCTGTTGACTCTGGGAAAATAGATAAACAGTATTTACTGTCTTTACTGCAGGACTCTTTGGAGCTTTTGGTAGATCAACTTACATTGTGAATCTCCAGGTGAGAACTAGAGAATTTAGTATTTCTCTAGCAGAACCCCTTATTTGAGAAGCATATTGCAGTACTTGTATTCAGAGCAATGTATTTTGGTAAAAAGGAAAAAAAAAAAAAAGACAACTTTGGGCTGGGTACTAAATTTAAAGAAATATTCTTACCATATTATTATGTCTCAAAAAAAAAATCTTTCGCCATTGGCATTAACAGCGTTCAAGGTTTGGTAATGGGAGGTGTGTCCCACAGAGGACCTGAAAATCATTTCAAGTCATTTTCGAGCCACAGAAGTGGACAATATCAGGACCGTGGGCTCAAGGCTAGACTCACACTCAAGTGTTGCCGAGTTCTCGCCGGTCTCAGTTTATGTTCTTTCTAAAGTGGAGTTCTGCTGCTACGACAGATTTTTCTTTTTATCCAAAGACAGGTGCAAAGCCATCGAAGGGCCCTTTGCAGGAGAAAGAAACAGTTGTAGACGGACGTGAAACTGAAGCTGCTGCGGCTGCACGTGGATGATATGCCCCTTACCTTTTTATTTAAGATTTTTAATCTTAGTGAAATACACGCATCATGCAATTTACCATCTTGGACGTTTTACCTGTACGGTTTAGAAGCGTTATGTATATTCACTTTGTTGTAATATCTCCAGAACTTTTTCATCCTGCGAAACTGCAACTCTGTGTGCATTAATGACAACTCCCCATCACCCCCAGCACCCAGGCCCTGGAAACCACCCTTCAGCTTTCTGTCTCTAAGAACTTGACTGCTCCGGGTACCTCATGTAAGTAGAATCACACAGTATTTGTCTTTTTGTGACTGCCTTGTTTCACTTAGCGTAATGTCCTCCCGGTTCAGCTGTGTCGTAGCATGCATCAGAACTTTCTTCCTTTTTAAGGCTGCCTAGTATTCCTTTGTGAGCATTTACTACGTTTTGTTTATGCATTCGTCTGTTAGTGGACGCGTGGGATGCTTCCACCTCTTGGCTATTGTGATTAATGTTGCGACAGATTCAGTGTACAAATAGTACATGTGGGTGTGCAAGCATTTCTTCGAGACCCTTCTTTCAGTTCTTTTGGATATATACCCAGAAGTGGCATCATGCCCATTATATTTCTCGAAACAGCTCTGTCAAGATATAATTCACATACCCTAAAATTCACCTTTGAAAGTATAAAATTCGATGATGATTAGAATGTTCACAGAGTTGTGCAACCATCACCAATCTAACTTTCAAATATTTTCCTCACCCCCGAAAGACACCCTTTAGCAGTAACTCCCCATTCCTCCCTCCTCCCAGCCCTAGACAGCCACCAGTATGCTTGGTCTCTATAGATTTGTTTATTGTGCATTTCATGTAAATGGAGCCCTGCAATATGCTGTCTTTTGTGTCTGGCTTCTTTCGCTTAGCATCACGTTTCCAAGGTTCATCCCTGCCGTGGCACGCACCAGCGCTTCATTCCTTCTTAGAGTGGAATAATATTCCGGGTGTGGATGTGCCGCATTTGGGGTACCCATTCATTTGTCATTAGTCGATGGACACTTGGGCTGTCTCGGCTGTACGCATTACTTCTGTTTCTTGCCTGTGACTCTGCATGTCTCTAGCCCCACAGCATTCAGAATTTCACTTTTCAGGCCAGGCGCGGTGGCTCACGCCTGTAATCCTAGCACTCTGGAAGGCCGAGGCGGGTGGATTGTTTGAGCTCAGGAGTCTGAGGTTGCTGTGAGCTAGGCTGACGCCACGGCACTCTAACCCAGGCAACAGAGCGAGACTCTGTCTCAAAAAAAAAGAATTTCACTTTTCTCCACCAAACGTGCCCAGGTTTCAGGAACAAGCGAGATTCTCTGTGAAAATGTAGCCCAAAGAACTGGGCTAGGTAGCAGACTGCAGATTCATTCCCCTTCAATGTTATTCCCCCCAAATTAAAAAAAAAAGAAAAACTTCTTCCACTCAGCTTAAAAGCTATATATGTATGTATATGTGAGCGCATACATATATATTTTTTTCTCCTCTATTTCTAATGGAATAGACTTGTGCTCTTTAGGGAAATCAATAAAAGGGGTAACAACCGATTATACTATGAGAAAGGAAATTTTAAAAGACTCTTTGGAAATAGCGCATACATAAAACATTTTTGAACTATCTGCAAATGCAGAAATTATGCCTCCATGCAAGGGATCCGTGCCAAAGTAAAAGTCTGCTCAGGCTTTTATGAATTTCAGTGTTAGTGGCAAATTGCTCGCCCGGCATGTGTGAAAGCCACTGCATTCGTCCCGTGTTGTCCAGTGCCATGTGAGGACAGGGCTACTCTTGTCTAATTAATGACCACGCCCTAACTGAACTCAGAGTGTTTTATGCATCACAGTTCTTGGCCACATGTCCAACAGCATTTTGATTTTATTGAATGCCAGGTTAAAAGATCCTTAGGGGTTTGGACAACACATCTCTTTGCCGTGGACATTGAAAAAAGATCGAAGTCAGATCCAGGGTGAACCCGAAGGAAGACTGGGCAGGAGGTGGCCCGCACAAAAGCTCTGGCACATGGGCAATTATCTCATGATTTGAGCAACCTGACAGACTTTCCCCTTCTCACTCATATTTCTCATATACACAGCCACGGTCCAACTCTGTTACAAAGAAAGTACAGAAACTTGTCATTTGTTTGATCATCGGCGTGGTGTAAGAATTTGCCTGTCACTTGTTTAGGATAATGGCTGAATTTTTCAGTTTTCAATTGATGCTTGGCAGCTCCGATGTGTTAGATTGCTCTCAAACAACTGAAAGAAATCCACACATCCTATCCATTGTCAAGCTCATTTAGCAGATTATTCTAAGACTAAAGTAAGGCAAGATAGCTTGTACTATGAATCCTTTAAAAAAAAAATATTGCACGGTGTGAACAAAAGCAAATCCACAGAACTTTCAAATGTCACAGCCAAAAGAGAATTTAGAAATTCTTCACTTGACGCGTTTGAAAATTCACATGCCCGCAGAATCCAGGCAGGTAGCAAGTGAAGACCAGGAGAGGCGGATTGGGCCTGTGCTGCAAGACCTTACTTAGGAGGGGCGTGGTTTACAGGAGCGTATGTTTTCATGAAATTTGCAAAAGTAAGATACTTAACTTGCATTTGTTAATAGAACTGTCATTTCCCTACCTGATATCATCCCTTCAGACTTTCCCTTATATCAGGGAGTCAGATGACATTGGAGGCACCCCAGGAATTTTGTATTCATGGGACACAGGCGTTTTTTATTTATAATTTCTCTTGCAGAGGTAGAGATGCTACAACTAGGTTCTATTCATAATTATGTATTACTGTTCTTAAAGAAAGGCCTTTCCCAGGTTTTAAAAGCTTCAGGCTCCATAAAACCAGCAGATCGGAGAGGTGCTGATGGCAAAGTGGATGTTCACACCGTCTGAAGGAGGCAGTTCGACTCGGTTCCTGAGGATTATTGTTAGATGGGAAAGGAAGGGCCCAGGTGGCCAGTCCTCTCCAGGGAAGGCAGAAATCCAGATTTTTATGCCAAATCTTCTGATTTCAAAATGTTGATAACTAACCAAACAAAACTAATCTGAAGCCAGATTTGATCTGCGGGCTGTCAGTTCTTGTCCTCGAGCTAAATTCAACCCTGCTAGTGATGTTGAAAAGGAATAAATGAACCCTCTATCCACACCAGCGTCTTCCAAAGGTTTTATATTGAAACTATCAACCTGATTTTTTAAAAAACAATCATTCAATATGTATTTCTCGAGTGTTAAGTGTACATTCTAAGCACCTTTGAGTTTTCCCCAAGTTCAGCTCATGATTTGCTGTGTTCAGAGTAGTCCCCGTCCACGTTCAGAGTTAGGAGACAGCGCCCGGTGTGAAGCTCCATCTCACTGTGCCAGGACTCCGAAGACAAATCACTGAAATTTGCAATAATTCAGACAAAGTTCCAGATCTTTATTAAAGGAAAAGCTTCAGAAAGTGGTGTGGGGTTTTATATTTATGGACATGCTCTTGTAATCCTGGTGTTCATTATAATTCTTTTGCGAGAACTTTGAGTGACTCACTGTACTTGGAAGGAATGAAACCGTCCCTTTTTTTTTTTTTTTCACCCCTCCTCACCTTGGAACGTTTGTATCCATTTTCTCCACTGCCTCAAACACTCCCTCGGTTAATATTTGCATGGCTGGACCCTTCTTGTCATGGAAGTCCCAACTGACATGTTCACCTCTTTAGAAAATCCTTCCGGAGCATCTTAGCTAAATTAACCAACTCCCAGCTCTCTATCCCAGGAGTCAGTAAACGACCAACCGCTCGTGGCCCAAATCCAGCCCGCCGCCTAGTTTTGGAAATAAAGTTTTATTGGCACTCAGCCACATTCATTTGCTTACATATTGCCTGTGGAGGCTTTTGTGCTACCATGGGAGAGTTGAGTAGCTGCAGCAGAGACAGTGTGGCTTGCGAATCCCCAACTGTTTACTCTCTGACCCTTTATAGAAAATGTTTGTCAATTGGAGGCTTTCTCATTGTCCTGTTTTGTTTTCTTCACAGCAATGATTATTATCTGAAGTGACTTTTTTGTTTGTTTGCTTGTTTGTTTCTGATTTCTGCTATTAGAACATAAGCTCCTCAAAGGTTATTTTCCCTGTGCCTAGAATATAGTAAGCACACGATACATTTTGGTTGAGTGACCTTAATAAATTCCGTGCGTTAGCCTTTTTATTACAGTAGTGAGGGCTCCCGGGCCTTTCTGTGCAGGGGGCGCTGAGGCTGCTGTTGCTTTTCCGTACAACAGGGAAGACCGTGTGATTTTCTTGTTTTTGGTTGTGCACACTGGACCCACTAAGTACACTGACACAGATGAGGCCTAAGCACTGGACCCTTGAACTTGTTGAGAAGAAGCCCAGAAGTGAAGCTGGTAGAAATCACCCTGGTGTGGTGATTGTGTGTGTCCTTTCACCCAAAGCCGGTGTCATTAACAAGGGCTGGCTCTTATTTGTCAAGTAAAGAAAGGCTACTGGTTCAACTGACTTCTAAGTTACCAAACATTTTGGTTTATTTCTGTCTAACCAAAATAAATGAGGCTTTTTTTCTAAAGTCTTATTCCACATGAGGAAAGATTTCTTTGTCTTTCTGTGCTTAATTGCATCATCTTGTTCCATGCCAACTATGCAAACCCAGCCATTGACTACCATCCCACGTGCTTGTCACCTGGTGCATTTTTACCTGCTGGCAATAAATGCCAACGCCCCACTCCATCCCGCCTCTCCCTCCACGCTGACATACTTCGGAACGACTGTGTCCGTTTCTCTCTCTCTGTCTTGTGCCTGAATGCCTCTGTGACTTAGCATCTCTAGCACATGATTCAGAACCGTAGGATTTGTTGAGTGACTTCTTGTCTATTCGTATTTTTTGTCGTATTTTTTGTCATACTATCTTATAAGTGGGCGCCATTTTGTACCTATCTTTATATTTTCCTCTTTTACCCAATTTGTGTTTGAACTAAGTTGTCTGGAGTCCTGGGTCCCTGGCACTGAGCTGGGAGTTATGCCAGGCCCTGATAAGACCATTAACATTTCCCAAGAGCCCTAGAACAGTCCTTTGGTAGGCCCCATCCCATATAGAAATAAACCTGTTAAAATGCACCCACTTGCCATGTTAAGTATTTCTTTTCTTTTAAAAAACATAATAAATCATTTGCTTTGAAAATTATTATTGATTAAAAAGTAAGTTTTATTTTTCTACATCTCAACCTATGCATGTTTGATCAGGTCTCCAAGGATTTGAAGTCCCTTGAATTTTTAAGGCCCTTGCAAAGCCGATGTGTCTTATGCACCATACCCTAAATTCCTAATGTATACAATAGCCTGGGACACTCACAAACACAACGACGAGTACAATAGGTTCTTGTCCTCAAAGAGCCCCGAGTCTAGTGAATGCCAGATGCAAGTAAGCAGGTAGTTACAGAAAACTGTTAGAAGGTCCGTTACGGAGGAAGGGCAGGAGCTAAACAAGACTTGACGGGAATAGAAAGGAGTCGGGGAAGGGCATCGGGGAAGACGTCCCTGGAGGAAGTAATGTCTTAGATGAACCCGGAAGGATGAGAAGTGAAAGGGTCTGACTACAACCCTGTCCATCTAAACACAGCCAGTTTTACCCCGATTAGCAGTGAAAAGTCTATCCAGCCCACAAACTGCCTCACCGGAAGCCATCATGACAGGCTACATAGCTGGTCGGGCCCAGTGCAAAATAAGGAAGCAGGGTCCCTTCCAGAATTTCAAGATGGCAACAGCAGAGCATTAAGCCAAATGTGAGTCCTTCTGTGCAGGGGGCCCTGTCTGACAGCATGAGTCACACTCCTGAGACACTGGCCCTGACTATTGTCCTAAAATTGGACGGTGTCATTCCAAAGGTAGTAGGAGAAAAAAAACACCGTCTGCTGTAGTACTGAGTACATAGGTGCTCAGCAAGCAAAGGTTGGTTGAATGAGGCTGAGTCTCTTCAGTTTTTCTTTTCTTGCAAATAGACCCGACTAGGTAGCAAATGTTGGTAAGAAAGCAATGACTTTGGTATTTTTCCTTCCTAGATGCTCAGCACAGATGCAAAGATCCTGACCTAGCATAGGGAAACATGACCAGCCTGGCTGCCTTTTGTCTTGGAGATGACGTGGGTGTATTTAATACATTGAATCAGTTTGTTTGAAATATATATATTTATGTTTTATATATACATACAAAATACATATTTCAAACAAACTGATTAAATGTATTTGCGTATATATATAAATAAATGTATGAAACCTTTTGGTAGAGATCTTTCTCCACATCCTATCCAGACAGTAGATGATAAACTAATGCTAGTGATTTTTATTAAGGTTCATCGAGTGTATTTTCAGAAGCTGCCACACAATGAAATGTGTTATACATTTCTCCCCTGTCTGTAAATGTGAGTAGCCCTGAATTGCCAAACCAGGTAAAGTGAGTCCACGGATAACTCTTAAATGCATTAAATCCCTGGAAATATTAGATCCTTCTACAACAGATGAGGTTTGGTGCTGCAGCTCATTAGCATTTGAACAAATTTGTGAGACTTTTAAGGCATGTTGTTGGATTGAGCTAAGTAGAGTAACACAGTGAATTCCAGACTCTAATGGCTCCATTTATCAAGGGAGTAGGTTTTAACATAATGCATAAACCTTTCTCACATGGCCATTTTACTATGCATTTAATTCTATTGCAACATGGTGCTTCGGGCAGAGGAAATGAAGAACTTAAACAAGGTTAACATTCCGAGAAAAGACTAGGAAAAAATCAATACCCCTCTCCTTCCCCAAATAAAAGATGATTTACAAAAATGGAAATCTATATTGATGACAGAGTCTTACAGATGGCAAAATGTACCAGCGATGTTTTGTGGCTAAGACATGAGCTGTCATTTTTACGGAATTCATATCCAATTTCAGGGATAATGTTCTGAAGACGTTTTAGTGGGATTAATGAAAGGTTATTAATTGGTTAACGGCCCTTGTGTAGCTTGGAGCTACATTTTGAGGACAGGGAAGACTTCTGTAGCTTGTTTTTAATTCCAGTTTCACATTCTCATTGACTTCAAAATGTTGTCTTTCTTCCTGTTTACGTATGCTTAAGAAGAGCTAAAGTGTCTTTCCTCCCACTCAGGATGATTTGCCAGAATTTAACACTGAAACTCCATCCCTTTGGAATACCCAGTCGTTCAAGATTTTTGTTTTGTCTATTAGCGATTTTAAAATGCTCTACCTTCATGACATTTGCAGATGCAGCATTATGGTTTTGTCTGTCAAGGAGGTAACTAGAGGCACATGACATGTGACATTTGGCCATTTGCTGAGGAGGGGTTTGTATTGTGCAGGGTGACACTTATATGTAAGAGCGTGTGATTTTACTACATTTTACATTTTACATGTGGCCCAGAGCCACATGGCAATGTAGACTTGAGGTTTCTCCATTAGACCATATCGTCTGCCAGTGTAGTTGTACAGTGTGCACACAAAACAGGTGACTTTCAGTTCCATATTTATACAGCTATTAAAAACTTAAAAGAAGCCAAATTTTTCGGATATACCTCACTGTGTTTTATGAGGGAAAATATATGCTTTGGTGGATTCATAAATTTAGGGGATTTTGAAGGCTGTAGAATATATCTCATACAAATGTCAAGGGTCTATAGTATATAACTTTTATATCGCAGGAGATATTACCCTGCTACTTAGATTGGAAATGCATTGCTACTAATACCTAAGACAACCCTGTAGTTACTTATTCTATCCAAACTATTGTCCAAAGTTATTTATTTAAAAACTTGAGTCTTCTCAATTTCCCTGCTTCCCTAATGAAAGTGGTGTTGGTTTTCTATATGGTACTTCGCAGGACATGAGTATTCTCAGCGAGAGTTATGCTAAGTCAGACAGCTAAAACTAGATTAAGTTTCCATCACTCAAAAAAATGTAAAGTTGGAGCTTAAGCCAGGAGCTTAGCAATTGGTCTTCCACTTTGGAAAACTGGAAATTATACTTTATGTAGCAAAAATGAGTTAGCTAAATAATATTCTGAATAGAAAGAAGAAAGGGTTTAAATGTGGCTTTTTATAAAATTGAGTGAAAATATGAAAATATTCTTCAGATACAAAAAAGTCTCCTTTAAAATAATAAAACCCCATCAAAACCATAGAAATCACTGGCCAGGCTTTTCACCATATCCAGGCAATACTTGACTCACGGTGGGTCTCTCTTCCTCTCCAAAGCCTTTTCCTGGTCTTCCCAGTCTAGGTTGGGTGTTTCTCCTCCTTAGTCATCCTGTACTTCTGTCTGTCGTCATACTTATGGACTGCATGCTGGGTCCTTGTTTTCTTATATGTTTCTCAACTGTGTGCACCTTACTGGAGGATAAACGATCTTACTAAACGTTCCTTTCTTAGTGCTAAGTGCAAATCGACACTGTAGAACCTCAAAGAACACTTGTGAATGAATTAATCAATGAGTGACTGAATGCAACCATGAAGCTTTTTTGGAGCTTCAGACTTTTTGATGAAAGCCAGAAATGACAAGAAGTGGTGATAAGCTTGGAGATTTTCAATCTTTACTCCTTTTTCAAGCACACAGGGGAATCTTACCTCCCTTTTCAATAAGGATCAGCAATGCACAAATCACCCACACCTGCACTGAACAGAGGGCGCCCCTTGTAGGAATTCAGCATGTATTCACTGAACTGAACCGAGATGCATTTGAACTCCTGCCTGGTGGCTTGTCAAAGGACACCCTGAGTCACTGTAGCAGAGGAGCCTAAGAGATGTGAGGGAAAAGATACAGGATTATGAATACATCTTTACCAAATGGTGAATCCAGGCAGCAGGTCCTGGGGGTGCTCGGGAGATTTCCTTTGCAGAGTAGTTGAACAAGATTAGCTTTCTTGACTGTTTTTGTTAATGTATCACCAATCTGGGACCTTTATTCTACTAACAGGTTGTATTTATTTTTCCTGTGCTGTTTTTGTGGATTCAACTTAAAACATCATCCAGGAAGATTCCAGAAAGACTCCAAGCTTCTCAGTGAGATGCTATCCAAATGGTTTGATTCTTTGGATTTGGCAATGGAAAGAGCCACCTTTTTTTTATTATTTAAGCTCAAATTCCATTTTGAAATCAACAAACATGCTTCCCCCAGCCACCTCAAATCTCGGAGAGATGGTCCATTTGAAATAAAGGTTAACAATCTTCAAGTTCAATTCCCAAGTTTTTCTGAGATTATTTACCCAATTATAGGTTGCATCATTTTTTTCATCCCTATGTAAGTAAGTTAGTTTGGTCTGAAGTTAAAAACACATAAGCAAGAATTAGCAAAGCTTTTTTTAAAAAATGTAGACCATATATCTTCCAAGAAATCTCTATGGAGAGATGTGTTTTTAAACTGTACCAGGAAGCAGCTGTGGTACAAGGGAAAGAGTGGGAACTTGAACTCTTAAAAGCTGTTTTTTTGTTTTGTTTTGTTTTTGAGACAGGGTCTTGTTTTCTTGCTTTGTTGCTCAGGCTAGAGTGCCATGGCATCGTCATAGCTCACTGCAACCTCACACTCCTGGGCTCCAGCGATCCTCCTGCCTCAGCCTCCCAAGTACCTGGGACTACAGGTGCATGCCATCACACCCAGCTAATTTTTCTATTTTTTGTAGAGATGAAGTCTTGCTCTTGCTCAGGCTGGTCTCAAACTCCTGAGCTCAAGTGATCCTCCTGCCTCAGCCTCCTAGAGTGTTAAAATTATAGGTGTGTGTCACCGCACCTGGCCCAAAAGCTTTTTTTAATTCTCAACTAAGCCACATCATCAGTTAACCTCTCTGATTTTGTCAGCTCATCTGTAAAATGGAAACTAATAGTGTCTTCCCCACAGAGCTACTATGAGGATAAAATAAGATAATAGCCAGGGAACCACTTGGCAAATTGTAAAGTGCCATATAAATTTAAGAGATACCCACCAAAAATGATAGTGTGCAAGGTTCTTAAGCACAAAACAGCCAGCTAGAAAAAATTCTGGGGTAATACAAATTCAGAAAAGAAATAGTAAAAGTAGATAAAACCATCCTTGTAATTATAATATCTTATGATGATGGTATTTCAGAATACTGGCTAAGTACAGCGTAAAGTGTTTACAGATTTAAGTGTTTACAACTACAAGCATACCTTGGAGATATTGTAAGTTTGGCTCCAGACCACAGCAATAAAGCCAATATCACAATGAAGTGAGTCACATCATTTTTTTCCATTTTTTTAGTACATATAAGTTATGTTTACATTGTACTGAAATCTATTAAGTGTGCAATAGCATTATGCCTTAAAAAGTACATACCTTAATTTAAAAATATATCATTGATAAAAAATGCTAACTAATCATCTAAACTTTCAGTGGGTCATAATCATTTTGCTGGCGGAGGGTCTTGCCTCAGTGTTGATGGCTGCCGACTGAGGAGGGTGGTGGTTGCTAAAGACTGAGGTGGTAGTGGCGACTTCTTAAAGTAAGACAGCAATGAAGTTTGCTGCATCAATCGACTTTTCCTTTCATGAAAGATTTCTCTGTAGCATGTGATGCTGTTTGATAGCATTTTACCCACAATAGAATTTCTTTCAGAATTGAAGTCCATTCTTTCAAACCCTGCCAGGGCTTTATCAATTAAGTTTATGTAATAGTCTAAATCCCTTGTTGTCATTTTAACAGCATCTTCACCAGGAGTAGAATCCATCTCAGGAAACCATTTTCTTTACTCATCCATTTGAAGCAACTCCTCTTCTGTTCAAGTTTTGTCATGAGATTGCAGCAATTCAACGACATCTGCAGACTCCATTTCTAATTCTAGTTCTTGTGCTGTTTCTACCACACCTGTAATTAATGCCTTCACTGAAGTCTTCAGCCCTTCAAAGTCATCAACTTCTTCCGAATTCCTGTTACTGTTGATATTTTGACTTCCTTCCATGAATCACAAATGTTCTCATGGCATCTAGAATGGTGAATCCTTTCCAGGAGGTTTTCGATTTACGTTGTTCAGATCCATCAAAGGAATTGTTATCTATGGCAACTATAGCTTTACAAAATGTATTTCTTAAATAATAAGACTTGAAAGTCAAAATTATTCCTTGATCCATGGGCCGCAGAATGGATGCTGTGTTAGCAGGCATGAAAACAACGTTAATCTTCTTGTACATCCCCCTCAGACCTCTTGGGTGACCAGGTTCATTGTCAATGAACAGTAATCTTTCGAAAGGAATTCCTTTTGTCTGAGTAATAGGTCTCAATAGTGGGCTTAAAATATTAGTAAACCGTGCTGTAAACAGATATGCTGTCATCTAGGCTTTATTGTTCCATTTATAGAGCACAGACATAAATCTATAGAGTAGATTTAGTGTAATTCTTAAGGGCCCTGGGATTTTTGGAATGATAAATGTGCATTAACTTCAACTTAAAGTCACCAGCTGCATTAGCCCCTATCACGAGAGGCAGCCTGTCCTTTGAAGCTTTGAAGCCAGGCATTGACTTCTCCTTTCTAGCTATAAAAGTTCTAGCTGACATCTTCTTCCAGTAGAAGGCTGTTGTGTCTACGTTGAAAGTCTGTTGTTTAGCGCAGCCACCTTCGTCAGTGATCTTAGCTAGATCTTCCGGATAACCTCCTGCAGCTTCAACGTCAGCACTCACTACTTCACCTTGCACTTCTATGTTATGGAGACAGGTTCTTTTCTTAAACCTCATGAACCAACCTCTGCTGGCTTCCAACATTTTTTCTGCAGCTTTCTTATCTCTCTCAGTCTTCACAGAATTGAGGAGAGTTGGGGCCTTGTTCTGGATTAGGCTTTGGCTTAAGGGAATGGTGTGCCTGGTTTGATCCTCTATCCGGATTACTAAAACTTTCTCCATATCAACAATGAGGCTGATTCACTTTCTTATGATTCATGCGTTCACTGGAGTAGCACTTTTAATTTCCTTCAAGAACTTTTCCTTTGCATTCACAACTTAGTTAACCGTTTAGTGCAAGAGGCCTCGCTTTTGGTCTGTCTCGGCTTTTGACATGCCTTCCTCACTAGTAATCATTTCTAGCTTTTGAAATATTATTGTGTCTCAGGGAATAGGGAGGCCCAAGGAGAGGGGGAGAGATGGGGGAATGGCCCGTCAGTGGGTCAGTCAGAACACATACGACATTGATCAATTAATTTCACCATCGCATATAGGTGTGGTTCACAGTGCCCCCTAACAATTACAATAGTAGCATCAGAGATCACTGATCACAGATCACCATAACAGATTTAATAATAATGAAAAATTTTGAAATAATTGCAAGAATTACCAAAATGTAACAGAGAGACACAAGTGAGCACATTGTTGGAAAAATGGTGCCAATAGATTTGCTTGGTGCAGAGTTGCCACAAACCTTCAATTTGTAAAAAGCACAATATCTACAAAGCTCAATAAAGTAGAGAGCACTAAAACGAGGTATGCCTGTATATGCACTTAGCAAAACATTTTAAATGCTTTGAAATATTCTAAAATTCTGCTTTGTATGTATATTATATGTGCTCATTACTGTAGCTATTATACATTCTTAGAAATATTAATGCATAGAAACATATACATAAAATGATATGTAACATATAATTTAAAGACAATTTAAAGATTTTTAAGGGTAGATTTTTTAACACAAGTAAACCTACTACTTTTCAAACTCAACCCCTGCCGAAGATGAGACCTGAAAGTGTAGTCTAATTGCTTAAGTAGAGGTGTTGGACATCATTGTGTTATTTCAGGATACACTTCTCATGTTTTCTTAAACTCTCCCCAGCAATTGTAAGTGAATGGAAAGTGTGTGTGTGTGTGTGTGTGTGTGTGTGTGTGTGTGTGTGTGTGTGTTCGCACGCATGCATATGTGTATACAAAAATCAAAACTGATTTGCCCAGGTACTCAATTTGAGCACAAAATCACAGGCATGAATATGCAAGGAAATTCGAATGTGTGTTTGTCAGCAACTGAATATTTGGCAAGGGGGAAAATTAAAATAGATTGCACTTAGAGCTCGAGGGAGGAAGAATAAACACAAATTTACAGGTGAGTGTTAGCAAACAGCATATATATTGAATAGTAGTCTGAAATAGACCCGTCTGAACTCTGTGGGAAATTGACATTCTGTTTGTGCTACTGCGTATTAGAACTGGAAGTCTCGAGTTACATTTCTCGATAGCGATGCGGCAAATTGCTGTGTCTACATGGCAGGCATTTGGCTCTTAAGAGCTGGCGAGATTGAGGGTTATTTGAGGCATTTAAAAATAAAACTTTCAGATAGGATCAAATCAGTGTGGTCAATCAATAAGATAGTCAACAAGTACTTACGGAACAACCACTTATCTATGTATATTTTAAAGCTATTCTTGATGGGATTCAAATGGGGAAAAGACCCGAAATATTAGAAGAGGTAACAGGAGATCTCTGGTCCTCACTTGGAAGGTTGACTAGTAGCAAACGAGGGCTTTGGAATCACACACACCTGCTGCCAGGGTCGGAGCACCTCTTACTCTCTAAGTAAGCTCTGCATTTTATGTGAGGGTTAGGTTCTGAAGCCAGTCCATTAACCAAAAGTCACGCACAGTCAGAATTAGCTCTGAAATTTTCTTAAATCTTCTACCCTTAAAACATTCTTTATTTTTTCTTCTTTTACTGAATTAAGAATGTTTGAACCCCTATGCCATTAGGAGATGGAAGTTTAATATCAGCCAACACACAAACACACATACAATTGTGTGCAGCCGCCTCTTGTCATTTTTATGCCCCCTGAAGTTTGAGAATTGTTGTGCTAAAGGCAGGGTCCAAAAGAAAGTCTGTATGCGGATGTCTGGACTTTTGAATCATCCTGCCTTTAAGATCTATCAAATCCCCGGTGTGAAGGGCGGATGGGGAGACTTCCAAAGTGTTCCTGCTTGCCTTCAGGGTTTACTCTATTCAGTTATAATAATAAGCTTCTCTAACTTTAATACATGCTAATAGATTCAGTTGATGTTTTGAGGATTAAATGAGACAGTGGACGGCAGCTTCCTTGAGGGTTAAGTTTGAAAATCAATGTGTAAGTTGCATATACTTTGTGACCCTTCTTCATTTATGTGACCTTTGTCGACGTACTTAACCTCACTATGCCCCGGTCTCCCCCAGCCGCAGGATGTCGAGATGCGTAATACCTGCTTAACGGAGTTGTTGGCACCCTAAGAGTGACAATGTACAAAGAGCTGTTAGCAGACTGGTAGCAAGAAATTTAAAAAGAATAATTAATATTGTTATTATTACAAATTATTGTTATTGTTGAGATGATTATTATTACTTTTATGCTCTGTGACTTTGGACATGTCACCAAATGTTTCTGCGCTTTAGTTATTCATCTGGCAAAAGGGAGCATAGTATCTTTTCCTCCCACCTCGAAGAGCTACAGAAGGAACAAAAAGAGACAAGGAGCTTGAAAAGCATTAAAAATTATACATAGAAGGAGAAAGCAGAGTAATAAAATACAATATTCAAATCCCAAGACATCCCAGTTTCAAGGAGGTTGCAAACCGACGTATTCTAAGGAACAATGTGCGTGGCTGAACAAGGATACAGTTGGAGCCCATGGAGGTTATAGGTGGTTGAACTTGGTCCTTCTCCACCTCTGAGTATTGACAGCTTAAAGCACATGCCGTGCCATCGAATGTATGGAAACACGTGTTCTTCCCATGAAATACTACCACGAGGAGTGGCCTGACACAGCAGACATAACATGTAGGTCTCCAGCGCAAGTGGCAAGAAACTTAATGTCATTTTTTCCCCACAACCGAATTAAATTATTCTGAGCACCTGTGCCATTGGTTACAGAAACTTAATCTCTGTCAAGTCAGGGAGTCTGGGTTATTTCGGCTTTCTGAGATTGTGTCCAAGAACCAGGGGCTTACAGACATCCAAGGATTTGGGGATCATGTGTGGTTCTCCCTTATCACCTGTGTCCACACTGACCTCTGCAGGGTGATGCAGTTTCCCTTTAGATCACTGACTGAAGGCTGTTGTGGAACTGCTGGACCTTTTCTAGCAGTGTCTCCAACCTCCTTGCTTAGTTGCTGCATGTAAGTATCTCTGGTCTTCTGCTCCGGCATCACAGCGTATATGGGAGGAGGGATGGTGGGTGAGGAGGGGGCTTTCTCCCCATCCAAACTGAGATCTCTTCTGCTTTTGAATCCCAAACTCATCTGAAGGATTAAGTTATACGCTACCTCCCACCCCGGCCCACCCCACCTGTGGCCCAGGATTCAGCCCAGCAGGTAGCCAGTGGAGGCAGAACACAGAGCCCCTTCTCACCCAGGCCGATGTCCCACAGCACTCACACTGCTCTCAGTACCCGGGAACCCTTATCTTTTCAATAAAAGGAAGTGAGAACTGGAGGTGAACTGGACCTCTGGCTATCACATTTTGTTTTCCTGAACCTATTATTTTAGATGCCAGGATGTCTGCTTTTGAAATCCCCAAGCCCAGACTCAAGCCCCTTTGCTCTGCATTCATGACATCTCTTCTGAAGCCAGGGCTGCCCCTTTTACAGAGTCAGGGGAGACACAGCCACAGAAGGTCCTGCGAGGGAATGGGACCCACTGCTCATATTTCAAAAACATTGTCCCGCAACAATGTCTAGAAGCATTACCCAGCATCAAAGATTCCTGAAGGAGTTGAGTGTGGCACAGTTATTTGCCATAATCTATATGGTTGGATGAGGACCAATGACTTGTTTTGGTCCATTAACGACAGTGTCAATAGTTTGTCTCTGGGGGATCTGGAACTGTTGAGTCCAGATTCAACTATTTCCGTCTCTTAAATCGTTGATGGTACACAATTGCAACAGCTGATTTCATGTCTTATTCTGCTACACTCTTAAAGGAGGTGGCAAGCAGTTCTTTATGCTTTGTCATTCTTGAGCAGGTTTTTTATTATGTAAAAAGCAATTATAATTCAGAGAAAAACAACTCAATGTGTGAAATGGTAAAATAATTCTAATGTCACTTGAAGGCTCCATTTGGGGTCTGCAGATTCCATCTTTGTGAAAAATATAAATACCCGTGCCCAGATTTGAGAATTGTCACTGAAAAGCGTACTCTCTCTTTCTAGCCCTCCTGGGCAGTGCAGCCACGTCGTCTTCCACGCCATGAATACGCACTTAGCAAATGTCCCTGCTGGCACCCCACTCCCAGAACACACAGTTCTCCCCTGGGCTGCTTCCAGAGCCTTCTAAAGTATTTTCTCACTCCATCTCTGACCCTCTCCAATTCGGTGGTGTTCGTTCTGCAGCCAAGTGGATCTCTCGAAAATGCAAATGTGATAGATATCTCCCTCCCTCCCTCCCTCTGCTCGTTTAAACCTCCCTTATCCACTTAAAATTATTCCATGGTTTTCTTGGTGAATTAGCTTTCTGGGGCTGCTGGAACAAAGTGCCACAAACTGGGTGGCTTGAAACAGTAGGAATTTACTGTCCAACAGTTCTGGAGGCCAGAAGTGCAACATGCAGGTGGCGGCAGGCCGTGCTCCTCCTGAAGGCTCTAGGGGAGGATTATTCCTCCCTCTTCCAGATCCTGGTTGTGGCCGGCAGTCCTTGGCTTGTGGACACATCACTCCAGTCTCTGTTTCTGTTGTCACATGGCCTCCCCTTTCCCTGCGTGGCTGTGTCTTCACATGACATCTCTTCTCTCTGTGTCTGTGTCTGTGTCCAAATTTGTTTTATAAGGATACCACTCACTGGCTTAGGGCCCACCCTAATGACTTCATCCTAACTTGATTACATCTGGAAAGACCCTTCTTCCAAATAAGGTCACATTCCCAGGTACCAGGGCTTGGAATGTCAATATATCTTCTGGGGGACACAGTTCAACCCACAACCCTGGGTTTTTTCAGACAAAATCCAACACTTTACCATCATCTACAAGAGCCTACAGAGCCCAACTCCTGCCTAGATCTTCAGACTCTAGTTTTGTCATTCCTCCCTCAATGATTCCTTTGTACTCCATATTCACTGGCCTTCTAACCGTTCTCGGAATTGCTGTGCTGTTTTCCGCTTCGGGACTTTTTTTGCAAGCTACGCATTCTTCCTGAATTCTCTCCCTCTCCTTATTCCCTGGGACATTACTTGTTGAGCAGAGCCTGCCTTGAGAACCCACACTAAGTCCAGAAGTCTAGTTTCTCTGTCATCATCTCCTGTAGCTCTTCCATGGCGTTTGCCGCAGTTGGCAATAAAGTATTTGTGCGATTATTTAAGTCCCGTCAATCCCACCTGCATAAGGTAGCAGCAAAGGGTCTCTGACCAGAGCAGGTGCCTAATAAATAATTACTGAGTGAATAAATAAAGATTTCATAAATACAAAATTAGATTCTGATATGGTCAGTAAGTTCTATAGAACACCCATATGACTTTTAATCCTTAGGAAAATTATCATTTTCATGTGCCCTTTGGTTTTTAATACCTTTCAACTTAATTTTGGCTTTGCAGAGGAGTCTATTAGAGATTTCCTGATTTCCTGTTGTTTTTGTTCCAGTAAAAAACTGAGAGGTGATGACTGTGCCAACTGGATTTAGAAGATGAACACCTAAGAGCCCGAAAAGGAAAAAGTAAAAGGAGAAAAGGGAAAGGAAAGGAAAGGAAAAGAAAAACAAGTGTGCACAGAGTTGAGTTTACCATTCAGGGAAGCACTGGGAGCCATTTTATCTCATTTCGTTATTATTTAACCAGTGCACAAAAGAGAAGAGCACATAATCCTCTGTGGAATAATGCATTAATCCTCATTAGCCGTCATTCAATTGGGTGTGCTTTCACTGTGCTGAGTGAAACATGAAGAGATACCTTCCCAAGAAGGATAAATGTGTTATCTCATAGTTCACCTACTCCAGAATACCTAATGGGCCGCGCTGGGAATATATGTTGTTTATCATCACTCGCATGGGACAAGACAGTCCCTATTTGAGACCACTGGACCATGAGTGGAGCTTTTTACCCCTCAGCTGTTGGGGGAGGGGTCTACATGGTCAGAATTCCATCTGTCCCATATGCAGCCCCTTTAATTAATGATTTATCTTATTATCTTCCTTCCTGAAAGAAAAAACATAAATAAAGGTTTTACTTCTATCGGTAAAACTACCATCTGCCAAACGGGATCATTTATCTAAATCCCAGTGACAGACAAGTTGATGGGAGCATTCTGAGGAAGGGAAACCTAAGGGGAAACAGGTTAACAAAATCCCTTGCTTCCTGAGGGAAATATTAGTAGGTGTTTCCTAATCCTGCCTAGCAAAAGGTCAATGCTTTGACACACACACGCGCACACACACACACACACACACAGCCGCTCAAGTTTCCATATCACAAGAGAGGATATGTAAAGAGACTCTGCCGGATGACACAGACACACACACACACACACACACACACACCTGCTCAAGTTTCCATATCACAAGAGAGGATATGTAAAGAGACTCTGCTGGATGAGGGAAGCCATTAATCCAGTGGGTATGGCAGTTAGACACTTGACAAAAAAGATGCTTACTTATTAACATGCAATTGTCACCATGTTAATAATGAAATATTGATCTGTTCTTGCTTAATGAATATCAACTTATTCTAATTTACCCCCAGAAAGAGGACCACTCAGGGTCTTGTTCCAACTTCTTTACACTATGCAGCTATGTATTGTTCATAGCTCTATTTATCTATTTATATTTTTTAGTACATACAGCTGAGAACCAGGGAGGGGAAAGGGAATGATTAATGTCAGGTCAACCAAATTTATTTTTCTTTTCTTCCCTTGTTGAAATTCAGTCATCTGATTTAGCAAGAAAAACTTCAGGAAAGACCTTAGAACATAATGGACATTGGTGATTTTATGATGAAATGATTACTATCTCCTTCCATAAAAATACTGTTATACAAGAAATGCAAAACCTTAGAAAACCACTAACACACCTAATATATAGCTTGATTTGTAGCTATTTACAAGCATATATACATTATAGTAAGGGCTGAATTCTATCCACAAGATTTATCAGGCTTAGTCATGGAGAACAATTTTACACAGGGAAACTCTGTCTAATAGCCTATCTTAATTGGCTGCCAATTTCATGAATTATTTCTGTTTTATAGTCACAGTTTTTCTACTCATTTATTTACCTGTACTTTTGAAATTATCTGTGAAGCAATCTCTTTTGGATAATAGGGAAAAGAGCCAGGAACTGTGACCCTCTAAAAAAATGTAGATCATTTTGATTTACAATTTAAAATGTAAATGCTTTGAGGTCAGGCCTCTGTGAAAAGAATAATTCGCAAGTCAATACATTACCCCTTCACACTTAAACATTTATTACCAAGAGACACATACAGCCTTGTGTGTGTATTTACCAGCGTAGTGGCTTTTATTGCTTCTGTTAGGTGTTGTTACAGGGAGGTGCACACAAACATTTATATAGGTTTCAGAAAACAGTTGTTACTGAGGAAGAACCTTTTTCTGTTTACACAAATTCAGAACAAAGAGACATTGCTACAGCTTCCGGTAATTGACATGTGGGCGTGTTTTGCAAGTCACTGACTGGAAGAAGTGAGTGTCTGAGATTTATTTTTGACAGGACTTAAATTACTGGTAGCCTGACACATTTTTGAACAATTACTAGACACCGAGGTGTTTAAAGTAATGGGTACTGTTTGTCTGAGGGATGGGGAAGTTTCGAAACCGTTACAATGAAACGATTTTCCATTTGATTAGGAAGATGCGAACACTTACATTTATATTACTAAATAGCGCATACAGAGTTGACTCTTCAAGTGATAGTTTTTTCCCAGAATAAAAGTCATACTTAAAAAAAAAAATCCCCCCCGCTTGATGAATTGGTGAATCATGGGAATTCGGAGAGAAGGGGCCTCCCAGCTCACTGTCAGCTCGCCCCACCTCCGGTGCTGAGATCGGTCCCTGAGGTATACAGAGCAGGGCAGCTTTTGTCCTGCTTTGTTTCAGATGTCTCAGGAACTAGCGCTTAATGTTCATTAATTAGTGACTATCTTTCAGGAGCTTTTAAACATTGTTAAGCCAGCCGTCTGAACTCCAACTGGAAAATTAAAATTCACAATTTGTGAACTGCTCACATCCCCAAAAGATAAAGCAACTACAGCTGCCATAATTGGCAACAAACACATCAATGTTTTAAGTTATCCAAAAAGTCAAAGCAGTCATTTTTCCTCCCCTTTCTTTCCTTTTCATGCATCTGATGAAAATAAAGGATTGAGAGGTCTCTGTCCTCTTCCTTTCTGTTTGCTGTGGCTTAAAAAGCAGGGCCGACTTTGGACCTACCTGTTCTTGCTTGTGATTCTCAAAGGTGTGGGTCAGGAGAAGCCAGAGCTGACTTCCTTGACCCATCTCTGGAGATGTGGGTTTTATTGCCCCTGCAGGACCTTCTTCCTCTCCCCTGGGTCCAGGGACATCCAGAAAGTCATATCCTCTGACTAGTCCTAGAGAATAGTACTGCGTGCATCTGTGTAAACAAGCAAACAAACAAAAAATCTCTTTTGCATGTTTTATTGGAGACAAGCAATTGCACCACCCTTGTCTCTAGCATTTGTTCTCAACTGGGGTTATTTTTCCCCCATACCCACCCCAAGGGGCAGTTGGCAATTTCTGGAGTCGTTTTTGGTTGTCAAAAGAGAAGGCGGCTGCTACTGGGTAGAGGCCCAGGGTACTGCTAGGCACTCCACAGTGCACAGGGAAGACTCCACAACAGAGAGCTGCCTGGCCCCAGAGGTTGGTAGTGCCAGGTTAGGAAGCCCTGCGGGAGGGTAATGCCATGATGCTGGTTCATGAATGTTCTGTGTTGCCATGTTGCTGTGGTAGCTGGATTTTTCCTCCTAATCTGCACATCCAAACTGAAAAGCATCAGAAACGCTAAGTTGGGTTGGGGCAGAGGCATTTCAGGAAATTCTTAGTTTCTATTAAATGGAGGGCATTTCTTTAAAGGTCTGCATCCCACGTGCCTCACTTCTTTAAAGGAACATGGTGGACAAATACAAGTGCAAAGAGTTCAGAACATACAACAAAATTGTAACAATGCAGCAATATTAGTTACCATACCGTGGGGGGACCCTAGTATGTTCCTGTCTAGAAATAAGCACTTCATCAGTATTAGTTACCGAATGCTCACAACAGCTCTGTGAGGTGGAGATTACTAAGAGTCGTGCAGAATTCTTTCTGTCCCCGTTTCATTTCGTAAGCTTGGATGATAAAATTGTCCTTCCTCATCTTCTTATTCCTCCTTCCAACATGTGTTGAGGGTGAATCTAAATGATGTCTTACTCCCATCCTATTTGTAAGAACCCATAAAATCCATAAACAATTCATAGATTTTAATTGATATGATGGAAAACAACTGCTTTGGCTTCGTATTTTGACGCCATCCCTGGAAGGCTTTCCAAGATTCCTCTGAGAAGGTGATTTTGGGAAACTGGAAAGTAGAGGAATGGAGCATGTGAGACTGGGATGTTTCTTCACTTTTTGCTGAGGGGGTCAGGGCAGGTAAACTCACTAGAAGAGGATTGACGTTGGAAAAAATAAAGGGATATACTTCTGCCCTTCCATTCATTAATCCATTCATCCATCCATCCATCCATCCATCCTTCCATCTGTCCATCCTTCCATCCATCCTTCTGTCCATCTATCTCTCTGTTCTTCATGTGCACATATGGATAGAGATACATCTGAAATATAATTCACCAAAGGCTAGAGTTATTTCTAGATTCTGAGATATTGGATAATTTTCTCTATTACTTAAATACAGTAAGTATGAGTCATTTTTAACAATGAATTTATTATTTTTTAAAAGGAAGAGAATGATATGGGATGAGCTAATGGATGCTTTTCAACAGTCCAGGAAAACTGTTTTGATAGTTGAAAAAAGTAATTCTCATCTTCTATTAACTCCATTATGTCAATTTAAAAAAAATGGTCTATTTTCAGTTTTAGGTCTGGGTTGATTGATGTAACTTTTTCATTCTGAAATATGCATATTTAATTTTAATTTTATACTGACCTCAGTGTTTGTTACATATACTATAGCTTAAGTAAACTTAGAGGGTATTAATCATAACAATTTGTTGCAGATTTCTCTGGGTCAGGATTTTGCTACATATACTTCAGGATGTCCAATGATGTGTGAGATGCTTCCACATTTTTGAATTCCAAATTTCAGGGTATCTGAAGTCTGGCTGCAGAGATAAGAAATGAAGGAATTGATTTACCAATTCTGCGCTTGTAAAAGACATATACGTACAACTGCCTTTCGCCATCATCCTTGGTGAATTCTTACAGTCTTTTAAACTTCTAGTCAAATGTCACCTCCTTGGTAGAGCCCTCCTTGACCACCCCTTGTGAACTTAGATGATTTTTTTCCTTTGATTGAGAAATTAAATGTTTCCTTCTTTGACTGAGAAATTGTTTTTTCTTCTTTCTAACAGTACCCTCTTCTGTACTCAGATACAAAAGTTATCACATTGCTGAAATTATGCCCTCATGTATCTGCCTTCCCATGGGACTTGGGGCTCCCAGTGGGCTAGGACCAGGGTTTATTGGTGTGTGTGTTCTCACGGTGCCTCAGTTACTCACAGCAAGTGTACTGGCCGGAGTGCAAGTCAGAATGAGATGGGCGCAGTGTGGAGTTAAAACGATCTGTAAGGTGTGTAAGAGCTAAAGGCAAGCCTAGATTTTGTTTTAAAGCTTATGTTTGTTGGAAAGTTCAAATATACACAGACTCAACAGCCAGATAAAACTTGCAAAACAATGAACAAATGAAAGATAGTGGCTGCTATGTCTGAGTTTCAGGGACTTATAATAAAGATATATTCAGATCTTAAAAAGGCTTCTTGGAAAGTGTAGATACTAGCCATTTTTGTAAATAAAAACATTAGAGCACAGAGACCCTGCACCAGGGAAGGTGCTGCAGGCACCAGCATGTGCATTTCTCGTTCACCATCAGAGGAGGGTATTTACTATTAGTCCCATTTAACAGATGGAGCAGTTGAGGCTTAGGGAAGCAAATGACTCGTTTGAAGTCACACAGCTCATCCGTCACAGCCTTAATCCTTCCCAAGGTATTTGGCCTTGAAGGTCGGGCATTTGTCTCGCTCACCTGCAGCTGTTTTATGCCCTCCTTTGTCGCTGGCGTTTCCTCCATGTGGAAAGCTTTGAAAACGCTCCAGTCACATTTTGAAATTCTCATGACAAAAAATTGAATGTCATCCAAAGCATAGTTTAGGATTTAAACGTCCCTGTCAATCCTGGCTGTCATCACCAGGAGATTTTTATCCCGATGATAGATCATTGGGACGCGCTTGGCCTAAAAGGCCTTGGGATGTTATAATGAGTAAGATCAGAATCTACTGAGTAATACAAAAAATAAAAAAGACACAGGTAGTCTCAGACTTTTTCATTATTGCGTTTATTTTTTTTTTGCCCTCAAGCACGTGGACTGTGCGAGCAAAGCATCTCCCTTTTCACCACTGCAATGATCTGTGCAATGGGAATAAGTGAGATCTTGGGTTTTTCATTCAACAGATATTCTCATCATTACCATGCTTACTATTTTTGAGCACTGGAGTGACTGGGATGGTAGTAGGAAAACAAGAACATAAAGGAGATTTGAAGTCGGATGTCGAAAGCATTGTATGCCCAGCTAAAAAAAAGAGGGAATGGATGAGGGCTACTAGTTTCTGATTAGATAGTTACTACTAACTAACCTGGGCAGACAGGGAGAGGGGAGTGAGCAAGTGCAAAAGCCCTGGACGGGAATGAGTTTGGATAATGTATTCTAGGAACAGAAAACAGGCTCACCTGACCGGTGAGAACCAAGCAAGCCAGCACATGGTAGGATGTGGGAATGAAGGTGTCGGCGGGTGTAGGGTGATCGCTGTCCCAGTCTGCCAGGAGCCTAAAGGAGTCCTTGGGATGTGGGGTTTTCGGTTTTCAAACTGGGAGAGTCTGAGGCAAAGCAGGACACGTTGGTCACCCCGGGTAGGAGCCAAGTTCCATCGGGACTGGCAGGCCACCGGAAGGAGCTGGCTGTACTTTATGTGGCACGGGAGAGCACGGGTTATGCGTATGAACCAGGCAAACTCTCAAGCATATTGTTCACGGAGACTGAAACACCAGTTCTGTGTTCTTTGGCAAGTCATCCAACCCCTCATGACCTTAGTTTGCTCATTTGTAGCAAGAGGTGCTTACACCAGATGATCTTAGAGGTTCCTTTCAACACTGAGACCCTGTGATACTTTCCACTTTGTTCTGTAGACAGAAAAGATCGGTCAGGGAGTCCTGAGCAAAGGAATAACGTGAGGAATTTTTTTAAGGAAGATTAATCTGGCAGTCGTTTGCAAAACTAATCATGATGAAGAGAGAGCTGAAGAACATGCTTGGGCTCTTAAAATAATCCAGGCAAGAGAGGAAGAGAGCCTGGGTGGATAACAGCAGAAAGGATGGTGGAGACAGAAAGGATGGAGCGATGTCAACAGGAAAAACCGCGGGACTCGGTGGCTGATCGCACACGGCTGACAACGGCCTTGCCAAAGTGCGGTTTCATTCATTCATTCACGTGTTCAACGTGCCGCGTGCCTGTTACACGCCCTGCCCGGGAAACCTGGGGATGAACAAGTCCTTGACTTCACGGATCTCACAGACTAATGGAGAAGACCAGCATCGAACTGTACCCTTCAGCTGTGCTTTCTGCGATCAAAGAAAAGTGCCAGATGCGATATGAGCTGTGAAGAGGGTTCAAACCCAGCCTGAAGATCAAAGAAGACTTACTGAAATGAGTGATATTAAAGCTCACAACTAAAAAATAAAAAATAGCAATAAATTAGGTTGATGGTGGAAGGTGAGGGGGGCCAGGATGGAGCAGACCACAGAGAAGAGCATTTTAGGCACGGTGTTTGCCAACGACGTGAGGCAGGAAAATGTTGGCACATTTGGTGGACTTAGGAAAGAGCAATGTGATTAAGGAGTAGACACAGGAGCCTGAAAGGTTGGAAGGGGTTAAATTATAAAAGGGATCTGTGGATGTAGAACCCGTTTTGGACTTATGAGAGCAATGGGAAGTCATTAACAAAAGGGTTGTAAACAAGACCCGGATGCGCAATTTCAGAGTTTTGAATATTTGTATCGGGGAGAATAGTGGTGCTCCTAAGGGAAGTGGGGCTTGGAGTGAGAGGAGAGGTAAATTTTGGGGGAAAGGCAGGAGAGGGGGAAGGAAGACTGTGCCTAAGTGGAAGGAGTCCCCAGGGTGTGGAGGATACAGGACCATGAGTTTAGCAGAAAGATTCGAGGTAGAGATAATGCCCTGGGACCATCTCTACGGTTGAAGCCGTGAGAATGAATTAGCCCTGTGAGAAGGGAGAACTGGGAGAGGGGAGAAAAGATTGACAAGGCCAGAGCCTTGGGACCTGTCCACATATTAGGAGCGATCTGGGATGATCCAGAGACAGGAAGGCCAATCAGAGTCGTCCTCTGGAGGTTTAGGCACATGGAAGCCAAGAATGAGTCACTCAGTCCGGGCAGTGGAGGTATCCAATGCTGCACAAAGGCCAAAGAAAAACAAAGCCTGACAAAAGGCCAGTCAGTGTGGCAATTAATAGATCACTCGTTATCTCTGAAAAGGAGGTTAGTGACTAATGTTTGGATTACATCACCTTGGACAAAATTAATAACAAATTTCCTGATATTCACTTGCAAAGATGCAATGGAAATTGGCAGCTCTTTTCTGCAATTTCTTAAATTTGCGAACACTCTAATCGCCTCTGAGTACTGCCGCAGAAAATTGAAATATACCCTGTGTACAATGCGGGTGCGTTTCTGTTACCCAAACCCTTACCTTTCAGGTGTTTAGCACGTCAACTTCTCTGATTTACTGAGTGCGTAGGCAGAGTTTACATGACTGCTTCTGAGATGAATCCATTGGAAAGGAGGGAGAATGGGGTGAGAAGGGCTTATATCAATTGCTAATCCAACTTTATACTGCAAAATCTGCGTGTTCATGCTTATAGAGATTCCCTTAAATCAACGATCTAAACCCCAAATCTAAAAACATGTGAGTAAAGAGTTTTGCTAGGAGGGAGATTACTCAAAACAGGGACTATAATGTGGACTTAACCATTTCATTTCATTTCAGTTGCATCTATCCCTTTGAATGAACACCCGGGCATTTTTTAAGTTAAAATTTTGAGTGATATTTGTTCATTGTAGGAAATTTGCCACATCCAAGAACAATAACAGGCCTGACACATAATAAATGTTCATTAAATATTTCTTAAATAAAAAGACATAAATGGTACAAAATGAAACTGAACTAGAAGGAAGAATCTAGCATATTTAGGATAATGTAGGCCATGTTAATACTTTTAGATTTGGACTTTGAGCACTGAGGAGTTTTTATAGGTTTTTAGTTAGAGGATCACATAATTAAATTATCTCTTAAAAATGTTACTCTGGCTGTGTTGTACTAGATGCACTGGAGTAGAATAAAGTTGGATGCAAAGATACCAATGGGGAAAGCTATTGCAGTAATCAGATGAAGTAAAAGATGGTAGTTTAGACAGGCTGGTGGTAGGAGAGCCATAGAGAAGTGGGTGGACTGAGATATATTTGGGGGTAAAAACCAAGACAACTTGGCTATATGTTCAATCTAGGGACAGGTTGGGAATAATGGAGGGGGAAAAGTTTGGATAAGGCTAAGAATCGTGAGTTCCATTTGGGAACTGTTAAGTTGGAGCTCATTGTGAGATGTTCAAGAGGTATGGAGAAGGCCATTGGGTACTCACTGAGATTTTAACAGGATACTTAGTCGTATCAACTTCAAAGCCCTAGCAAATAAAACATAAGGAATGCCTTGCAGTGGGTGAGCCTGTCTGGGGAGAGGTTATAGAAGGAGAAAGAGCAAGCCCACTGGAAGGCCCATATTCAAGTTGGATAGAAGGGAGAGTCTGCAAAAGACAGAGAACAATGTTCCGGAGAGTTTGGAAGACAGTCACGGTAGGGCGATTGTCAAGATAGGAGGCAATGGGGAAGAGAGTGTTTCGAGAGGGAAGAAGTGGTAAACTCTGCCAAGTCAGTAAAGTGCAAGCTGGAAGAACGTGCACCGACAGGACTTAACAAGGTGGAGCTCCGGGTTGGACTTAGCAAAAGCATTCTCAGTAGACCAGTGGGAAGGAGAAGCCAGACTGGATGGGCTGAAAAATAGATGGAAGATGAGAAATAGAGACACCAGTGGGTTGCCAGACAGTGGCTAACATGGACAGCGACCTGTTAACACTGGAGGAGATTAATTGACAGACTGAGTGCAAAACCCTCTCGGGTCCCTGTGCTGGGTGTAAGGCATCTTAGCACTACCGTGACAGAGTAATCCTGTGTATTGGGAATACAAAAAGGAAAAATCAGGGATGCAAAGTCTCCAAGCCTCAGAGGCCAAACTTTGCTCCATGCCAGGAACTCTCTCAAACAGCAGGATTGTGTGTCAATACGCCTAAAAAGTGAAATCGACCAGCCCCATACCGGTTATAAAGTGGCAATAATTATATACCTAAAAATGACTGTCGATTGAGTGCTGACCCTATGCCCTGTGTTATGCCACCCACCCTACACCCTTTATCTCATTTAACTTTCCCAACAGCACCAGTAGTTAGTTGTTATTACCTCTTTTTACAGAAGGAATTCTGAGGTCTACAGAGGTTGGATCACGTCCTAGTGTACACAGATACGAGTGGAGCTGTGATTCTGATCGGTCTGACTCCAAAGCCCAAGTTAGGTAATTCAGTCTCTTCTACTTGTTGTCACCCGGTGAAAACTTGTTGCCTGGCTAACTGGAGACCTGACTGAATTTCCGAACTTGTTCAGCTTCCCTCATTTGATAAGAAACATCAACACTTGAAAAGCAATTACATAGAATGATTTGAATCTTAAATGAGTTAATACAGCCAGAGCTCTTATAGTACCAGACACGTAGAGAGCCTTCTGTATGTGCTATCCGTTATTACTTACTAAAAGGCTCTGGAGAGAAATTGGTCTGCCCTTCTCCAGTGCTAATCAAACACTGTGAATAGTAACACCAGTTTTTTCCCCCAAGGACCACTAAATTCCTGCTTCTTGCAGAGTAGTTTTCAACTTGGACTTAAGGAAAAGGATGGTGTTTCCTGGCTTTGTTTTTAATCTCGTTACAGGAAGTGATGATGTTGTAGGCAAGGACAAAGGTGCAATGTGCAAACACTTAATAAATGCATCAAGTTGCCTATTAACATTGCAGGAGAGCCTTTAGAGTCATAGTATTTTGGTTTACCCAGAATGGTAAAAGGATCAACAGCCTCTCTTAGTCCACTCTCGGTGAGTCTGGGATTGAGTATCGTGTCAGTTTAACTGAGATAGCCATGGAAATCAAGGAAGAATGACACTTTTTGAGCACCTACTGTGTGTTTACCAACATGAGCTCATTTAATCTTCATAACACAATCTGTTCTGCCATAATGTTTCTTTTGAAAACATGAATTTGTTCCAACATGATTGATACATTTTCAGTATAAGGTGGATTCTGCATTTTTGTATGTGTGACTTGGTCTGTGAGAAACACCATGTGAGCACAGAAAACTACAACCTGCTGCACGGAGCCAGCCTTTGTGTATCGCTACCTGCACGGAGCCATGTGCAGGTAGCGATACACAAAGGCAAACACGTTTCAAACATCTACCAGCTGCCTCGGTGCACCAGGTGTGCCATAAGCCACACCCATCCGTGCGCACCTGGCGTTACAACTTTCTGGTGGATTTCAGATGACTCTTCCCCACCACTTCCAACATCCACTTCCTAGGTCTTTTTATTTAAGGTAAAGTGCCATATTTATCATGGTGTTTCATATATATATATATTTAAACCATTTAACATGTATAAAACGGGACCATTTTTATTGGGTTTCTACTTTTTTATTACATGTAACTGACATGAGCATTGTACTCTGTGGTTCTTATTATGAAATTTGTAAGAACATGGTCCTTTTTAGAAACACACAAGTGCCTTATAGCAGAACTGACTATAAATGAATATGGATCAAATATTATTCTGATTCCTTATTCCACAAATAAGAAAATATCCCAGAGAAGATGAGTAACTTACTCAAGGTCACCCATCCATCACTAACTCCATGTTTGTCTAATTCCCTCACCCGCTTCCTTAGCCATTCCTAACATCTCCAAATAGCTTCAGAACACATCGAACTGGACAATCGTTGCAAACCAGCTTCAACATTATAAAAATAAAAATTTTCCAGGAAGACTTTCGTTCAAGATGACCCACACAACCATGTGAATGGGCTATGTATTTTTTTTAATCCTGTGGGTAATCCCCTTTTGAACATACTAAATATGACCCGTTTTGCTCACATGTTAATAAATTTTTCTCATTTGTAAGAGTCGCCGAATAGAGCGAGCGAATTGTTTTACCCAGCGGGTGGTGGAGCAGTAATGAAGAAGCCTCCTGATTAAGTAGAGTTGGAGCCTCTTATCTTCCTCACTGAGTGGGAGGCACCATTAGTAGTGAAGTAATTACCTGTGTAGAACACGCTGATTGCATCAAGTACCCACTACATGCTACTCAGATAGTCATCTCAATTTTAGAGCTGCTTAAGAGATCTTCATTTGATGTTAATTTTACATTTTAAGCCAAAGTACATTATTTTTGGAAAACATTGTGTTAGCTGGACGAACTAATTTTTTAAACCTTTTAAAAGACTTCCTGTGCCCCCAGCGCTTCACTCACAAATGGCCTTTCCCCAAAATGGCAGCTGCAAAAGCACACTTAACGAAGTCGGAAACGATCAGCTATCTAAACGTTAAAGAATCTATTTGGTGAGAGTTGATTTTACGTGGGGGTGGAAAACCCTATGCTTTCATCTAGGAAATCAGAGAGTCCATTATGTGAAACTGCCAGGTACTTAAAGCAGTAATTCCTAAGAAATTGTCCATGCCAAATCTTGTTAAATGTTGTATTGGGTAGTTTCGCTAAACTTCAAATTCTTCTCTGGTAGGGATCTTAGAAACAGGCTGTGCTTGATGAGATTGAGGGAAGGCCAGAGATGTGACGCTTAGTGGTAACTCAGAAAGAAACTTCAGCAAGGATGTTTTGAAGGCCAAGGGACTCTCCTAGCTCTTACACTGGCCAAACGATTGACCATAGCCAGCAACCTGACCTTCCATCTGTAAAATTAGCAGATGGAACAGGTGTCCCACCTAAGTCTGAATGTTGATGTGGGTGTGCAGCTGAATTCTTGCTGGGTTTTCATTTACAGTGGGAAACCCGTGTGACAGCCCAGTAACTGATTGAACTCTACACCCTTGTGTTTGCCAGTCCTCCTCTAAATGTATTTCTTAACCTTATTTTTACTTGAGGACCCTCAAAATGTTACCTTCCCTAGATGAGTAAATCAGACGTTATTTGTAAGCCTAGAGCATTCAGGCTCGTAAATACTTTCCACATTAATAGGCCAGCAAAAAATTATTCTGAATCCTCACATGTGTACTGGTCTGGCCCTAGTGACCAGGGCTGGTGCTCTGTTATTCACCAGATCTGCTTCCTTTTTATTGCTGCCCAGATCAAAAAGCCAAACAATCACAGTCAGATGTGATCTGGTTATCTGATGAAAAGAACAAACAGGTTTCAACATCAGACATAATGGTTCCAATCCTATTCCTGTTTATTCAAGTCCAAACCCTGTTCTTGCCGTTTTTACCAACTAAGAGACATTAGGCAGGTTACTTAACTGGTTGAAGCATCTATACATTGGGTACAACATTAATACTTGCTTCATAACACTATTCTGAAGACTAAAATCAAATAAGATAGTATGGAATCTTGCTGCTTTTTTTTTTGTTGTTGTTACTGGAAGGAATTATAAATTCCTCTAGTTTGCAGTGGTTCTCTTAAAGAAAAGGGAATATGAGGTTGCTTCAATATCAGTTTTTTTACAATTTGTCTTCCCTTTCTATATGAATTTTTAACTGTAAGCATTTATTGCCTTTTTTTTACTTTTGTCTTTTAAAGCCATTTGATTTTTCTTGCATAAAATCATAACCCTTCTTTATTACTGTTCTTTAGGCTTCTTTGATTTTAAAGAATCTACTAAAATATTATTAAAAATTAAATGAGATAATATAGCCAAGGTGTTTTTCATAATGCTTACCACAGAATAAACATTAATCAAATTTATCATAAATAATAATTTTACTTCCATAAGTACAAAAATCTTATGGAACCCAGGAAAAGTAAAGAATGGAAAAATTCACAGCAATTACTCAAAAGATTTTCATTCCCATCATTCCGGCTAATTTCAGGCCCTGGAATCGAGAACAAGTGTTTATATACTGGTTAAATTGCTTTATGATGAATTGTGAAGAACTCTTAGAATTATTTTTATGCTGGAATTATATTGTGTTAAAGAGTGTTTGAAGTAACTTGGACAGTCAAGTAGACTTAGTTTTGTTGTTTCTCCCCCCCACTAAGATTTTTCATTGTTTTGACACTAGTTAAGATTCAACCGAAGACTATGTCACTAGCTAAGACTGAATGATGCTGCAGTCCACACAGAGGACGGATGACAAATGACAAATTTGTTGACTAAACTTCTACCTGTTTGGTTAGTGAGGAGCACCCTGATTATAGGTGAGCAGGTTTTAACAAGATTGACTCTTAATATTATGTTTAACTCTTTTTATTTCTTCCTTCCTTCCTTCCTTCCTTCCTTCCTTCCTTCCTTCCTTCCTCCTTCCTTCCTTCCTTCCTCCCTTCCTCCCTTCCTTCCTTCCTTCCTTCCTTCCTTCCTTCTTCCTTCCTTCCTTCCTTCCTTCCTGTATTCAGTAAGCACCTATTCTGTATTTTAAAACCAGAATTCAAGCTCCATTTTATTATGCAAATACCTTTGGCCAGGACAAAAAGCAAGTCCTGAACTAACATTTAGCTTTTGTGAAAGTGAATTATTGAGAACGTAAATTGCCAATTTTTTTTTCTACTCTAGGCATTAATTTTTATTTACTGGATTTTTAGGCCTAATGCAAGCCAGGTAACCCCACTGGGCCTCAGTTTGCTTCCCTCTATGATGGGGTAATAATTTCTGCTTTATCATGTATGGAAAGAATGCAGCCCTGTGCTAGCTTACAGTGGATTTGTTAAGTAGTAACAATAGATCCCGTGGGCTAAGTCAGCGGTGGGGGTTCAGGCACCCCCAGCTATAGGCATTGAACCACAAAGGCAGGCAGAACTTCCCGAGGGCTTCTCCACGATCTCCTCTCCAGCCACACTCAGTGAGACTGGCGTCTCCCAAGACCTAGGGCCGTTGTGCCCGTGGCCCAGCCATGGTCTCCAGATATCCTTTGCCCCGACTTCTCCATCTGCATCAATCTCGTTGCACAGAGCCCACGTCTTCTAGTCTCGTGGTGTCTCTCTAGTGGTGGGGCAGTGCTCGCTGTCCATGGTGTGTCTTAAGCAAGGTTCTTTGGATCATAAGGAAGAACAACCCTCGTCGAAGGAAAGTAAGCGATAACAACCAAACAATGACAATAGGCGTGTCTGAAGAGGACCCTGGCATAGGCCAGGGAGCTGATGGGAAGATGGGGGACCTGGAGGGAGGGTGGGGCCAGGCATCTCCACAGACCCTGCCTTTGTAGATCTTCAGCACCTTCCCGCAGACGTCCCTTCTCTCAAGATCTCCAACTCTCCATTCAGATTCCTGGGCCACCCTGCCAAATGCATGGCTCTCCCTGGGTAGTCTACTTTAGTCCGATTGTCTCTGGTCGAGGTGGAGTCTGTCAGGACTTGAGGAGGGGCAGTTCCTGGGGAAGGGAAGGCATGGCCTAAATAGATCATCCCCAAATGTGTCCGCTACATTGGCCCTTTGGAAGTGATTGTTGGAGGGATCTGTCAGGAATGATGTATTGTAGGGCAAATACCGACCCATCCATGGTGGCTTTACCCATCAGGTAGGCATGGGACAGCTCTGTTCATCCAAACAATTCCTTGCTTTGCCTGTGTTAACTGAGACTCGCGTGTCTGGAAACATGTTGTCCCTTTGCACAGTTCTGTGGTCATTGAGATGCCATGCAAAGTGAGCAGTGCCTGTATTTAGGACTTTTTTTTATGCCAGTCTTTTTCCCAGGACTGGGGATGTAGTAATGAACCAAAAAATCAAATGTTCCTGCCTAAGAATATTCACTTCAGGTAAGGGAGAAAGAAAATAAAAATGAATATATAAGCTACATAGTATAATACATCAGATGGGAAAGGCTAAGGAGAAAACAAAACAAGCAGAATAAGAATCAAGGGTCAGGGTGGAGGTTTAGTGTTAGATAGGATGGCCAGGTATGGTGCTGATCTGTAGGAAGAGGATTCACGGTAACTGGTTCTCACATGGCTAGACCTTATGCACTTCCTTGAGAAACAGCCTCTCATGAATGGAGAGAAGAATTGAGGTCAACTGGAAAAGGGAAATTTTTTTGCCCAGGATCAGATGCTTTTCCAAGTAAACAGTGGCTACTCTCAGGATATTTCCGGGAGAATCTTCAACTCCAAAGGCCGAACCTGCGCTTTTTTTTTTTTTTTTTCAGTGCAGAGCTTTCCAAACACAGATGATGGCGTGCACAGTTGGTTACCTCATACAAATCCCTTGCCAGTTTCTACAGCCATTTATGAATTGCACATCTTGGATCCTGGGCCCCAAATACCGAGGCTCTGGATGTGACAGTCGGCTCACTAGAACTCAGATTTCTTGATGAAGCCCCCAGTCTTCAGCTACAGACGTACTTTGGAAAGACCATAGACCAAAGTTTTAATTCCATCGTGGGCACCCCTCCCTCTCTGCCGAGCGCACAGCCTTCTTCATCACTGTGCTCCTGACTTGTGTCTCTTTTAAAAGAAGGACCAGGAACTGACGGTGGCGAGGAAGCTCTTGGAAGGGACTTTCTCTTTTTGTTTTCTTGTGTGTATTTTAGTGGCTCCTTCCGGCTCTTTAGATAAAAGTAGAAGTCTATTGATTTGATGATTGGCAGGGACTTAAGTGACACATTGTGCTAGGATTGGCCATGTGGTACCTCTGTCTCTCCTGGCTGGGTCAAATCTGAGGACAGGTAAATTCCTTTGGCATTTGGCTTGGCTAAAGACTTTGTACCTGCTGTTTTGATAACAGGCCACCTTGGTAGTGTTTGGACTAATGCTCCAGGAAGAGGAACTAAATCTCTCCTCTGTGCCTTTTACCAAGCTGTTCCCTCTACCTGGCATCATCTTTTAAAATTTGCTTAGGCTTCACCTTCTCTGGGAAGCATTCCATGACCTCATCTCTTCAAGCTGAGTGGGGCTTCCGCCCCTGTTGTCCCATAATATCCTGGACACAGTTCTGCTCTAGGACTCATCACCTACTGCTGAAAACCCTCTATTTTCTCATCTCTTTCCAACTAGACAGTGATTTTCTTGAAGTCAGGCACTGGGGCTTAATCTGATTCATTTAACAAGTTTTTATTGGGAATATACCATATTCCAGGCACTGGATTAAACTCTGGGAATTCAAAAGAGAACAGGGCATGCATGGTTCTGCCCTCATGGAGTTTACATTCTGCTGGGGCTAGACAGACATTAAAGAAATGATCATTTCTTTAGGAAACTGCAAGGACTGAGGGCTCTGTTTGTTTCTGTCCTTAAAGCACTGGCAAAGAATTGGCATTAACTGAATGTTTGATTTAAATTGAATTGAGGAGACCGACTTTGGCCACCCACCTTGCTGGTGCTGCAAAGTTTTTAAATGCCAAGCTGCAGATGCCTTTGTTCTGCTGAATTGATAACTTTGCCTGCAGTACAAATGAACAACTAAATTAAAAAAAATTTTTAAAGATTTCTGTCTAAATGGAGATTTTATGGCTTTCCTCTAAAACCTTCCCTTTCCCCCATGTGAATTCCGCTATGGATTGACGTGTGGCATATTTTCAATGGCTGATTTATGCCCGGCAATAACTTAGTTTTTGTAATTAATTGACGGCTCTGTCTGAGAAAGAGAGTGTTTTGGAATTTCCAAGGCCCGGGATTTCCTCCAGAATGCCACATAGCAATTCAGAGTCTCCGCGGCCACTCACCTAGCTAGAAGGTTCCAGCTCTGTTTGTGCAATGTTGCTGTTCAGCTTCCAAGTTTATTGGGAGCACTGAGTTCCAAGGATAGCAATTAGGCTGCTCTGCATTCTCCGCCTGGCTCGGGAGGGGCCGTGCTGAGACTGCACATCGGAGCAACGGCTCCCTGACTGCCGGCGCGAAGCGAGAACAGCGTGACGCTTTCCGTGGCTCTTCTCACCGCCTCCGTCTTGCCCCTGGCACTCTGCAGTCCACTCTCTTCCTCGTTGATACCTTTTTAAATCTCCCCATCATGTTCAACAGTATGTCAGCTGAGAGTTCAGGCTTACGAGATCATGTCCAATGGGCCAAAGTGTCTAGAATAAATGTTAGCTCATAAAACATACGTGGCACATCTATGGGGCCCAAGCAAAGCCCACGCGGAGAAAAAATATTAAGTGAACTTGTTTAACCCAGCAGTGACAGGTACAGGAAGGGGCTTTTTTTTTTTCCTTTTAGCAAAGTTTTTCCAACTTCTAGGCAGGCAAATAAGTTGAAATGAGAATGTACATTTTGCTCTATAGTGGAAAATGACGAATGTGTATTTTTCCAAGGCTTGGAAAGCTGCTCTTCATAAATCCATTCATTTATTCTGCAGAACTTCACGGAGTCTCTCTTATGGGCCAGACACTGTGCTTGACACCGCGGGTAACATAATGACTAAGAAAAGATTTGCCATTGAGGAACTCACAGCCCCTTGGAGAGACTGACATTAACCATTTAAGAAAATAAATACGATCTTCAGACAGTAAGAACTACGAAGATAAAAAGTCAGATCATAGGGTGCAGGGCCAGGTGAGCACTCCGATAAGGTGACATTTTAGATGAGTCCCAAAGAGTGAGAATAAACTGTCTACGTGAAAAACAAGGAAAGAACCATCCAGTCAATGGAAATAGCAAGAATACAGCCCCGCTCGGGAAGGTCACGGGAGCCCCCATGAGTCCCAAGAAGGCCGCTCTGTCTGGGGTTTGTGAACAGAGTGGAGAGAGGTTGGGGCGAGGCCATCAGGAGATAGGCGTGCAGGTGCCTGAAGGCCAAGAGAGAGAGTAAGGAGTCCCTTCTAGTTGAAAGATTTTTTCTTTTTTTTTTTTGAGACCAAATATTGCTCTGTTGCCTTGGCTAGAGTGCAGTGACATCAGCCTAGCTCACAGCAACCTCAAACTCCTGGGCTCAAGCAATCCTCCTGCCTCAGCCTCCCGAGTAGCTAGGACTACAGATGCGCACTGTTTTTACTGTGTTTAGTAGAAATGGGGTCTGGTTTTTGCTCAGGCTGGTCTCAAACTCCTGAGCTCAAGCGATCCTCCTGCCTCAGCCTCCCAGAGTGCTAGGATTATGGGCCACCGTGCCTGTAATCCTAGTTGAAAGCCTAGTTGAAAGATTTTAAGCAGCAGACTTCAGACGTGAACTTTGGCCCAGGTTGCAAGGAAGTGCACCTCTGTAAGATAGAGGTGCACCATTTCCCTGCCTGCCAAAATGTAGCCACCGACTGCAGCTTGTTTACGAGGAACTCCAAGCCCACAGCGCAGGTGCTCTCCAGGGTGGCTTCCTCAGCATCTTACAATAACTTGCAGCAATTATTTTGCCTTGGATTTGCAGAATAAACAAAGGCTTTGCAGAGCCTCTGGTTGGAGGTAATAAGTCACTAATGCTGTGTTTGCACACTCCTAAACATCGAGACTGTGTGGCTTCTTCCTCCAATTCTGTTCCACTTTTTGTTTGCTGGTTTGTTTTAAACATGTCATGTTTTCATATAACAAAACATGCATACGCACTTGATACCATTTAATATTTAATTCAAATAATAGAATACTTACTACATCAAATAAAATGTTTACATGTATGAATTTTATATTCCCTTAGGAGAGTGTTTTGGAAGATAGGTGAATCTCTCACTGTACACAGTGGCTTTTAAACGGTATGCAGATAAACTTCATAACAATTTAATTGTAATGTATTTATTTTAATGTGTAATATTTATAGAAAATGAGGACCACATTAAACTGGCAATTTTGTAGCTATTATCTCTAGATTTTTCACTGTCAGTTGTAATATAAAATTTACTGTTCAAATGCATTTATTCCAGAAGTGAATTTATTTACAGAAAGGACAGTAGTATAGAAGATACTCCCACAAGGGCGGCATTGATGAAGGAAGTCCAGATATGCTCAGGTTCACAAGACGCTGTCCCTTGAAAGAATTTGCGCCGTCACCAGCCATTTCTCTTAGCTTCGTGTTCCTCTCCCAGTTTTCATCTGACCTGAGTTGCCCTTTGAGCTGCCAGCAAAGCCACAGATTTAGGTTGCTTTGCTCAAAAGGGTGGTTGAAATAATTTTTAAGATTTACTACTATTTAAATCACACATTTATACCCTGATTTTGCTCATTACATGTTGCAATATGATTGTATTTTAGATGCAAAGTAATCAGATTACTGGTAGATCCATCCATTCTTTTAAATAGGATTTTGGAAGAAGTAAAAGTATCACAACTCTCTTTCCTGGATAAAATGAGACACTGTTGATATAAACACAACATTTCTACCTAATGTGGATAAAGCACTTTGTTATAGAGTAGCCCAGACACTCAGAGACTGTGCTTAAAACTGATGCTTCTGGGCTGGGCGCGGTGGCTCACGCCTGTAATGCTAGCACTCTGGGAGGCCGAGGCGGGCATATTGTTTGAGCTCAGAAGTTCGAGACCAGCCTGAGCAAGAGCGAGACCCCGTCTCTACCAAAAATAGAAAGAAATTAATTGGACAGCTAAAAATATATATGGAAGAAAAAAAAATTAGCCGGGGATGGTGGCGCATGCCTGTAGTCCCACCTACTCAGGAGGCTGAGGCAGGAGGGTCGCTTGAGCCCAGGAGTCTGAGGTTGCTGTGAGCTAGGCTGACGCCATGGCACTCACTCTAGCCAGGGCAACAGAGTGAGACTCTGTCTCAAAAAAAAAAAATAGTTCTCATATAATAAAAACTCATCCAGGAAACATCACAAAAGAAGCCACTTGGCTACAAGAAGTCTCTAAAGAAGAGCATAAATGTAATTTTCTTCCTGAT